>VDFB02275233.1:0-30247 GCA_007258455.2 Sequoia sempervirens | reverse complement strand
GAAACTAGGAATGGCACGATTTGCTAGCCACTTCCTCACTTTGGAAAGTATTGTTGCTACAATGTGCTCTCTCAAGAAAATGTTTGTGTCTAATGCTTAGATGGAGTCTCCATGTCCCAAAAAAACCAAACGAGAGAAGGTTGCAAGAATAGTTTTTGATGACTTATTCATAAAAAATGTAGAGGAATTAATTAAGGTAAGTAACAAATACAAACTTAACCTTTATCTGGAACTACCTTTTTTTTCTTCAGTTAATTTTGTAATAATTTCAAATTTATTTGTAACTTTTTAGGTGATAGATGCTTTGATCAAGGTCCTTTGTTTGGTGGATGGGGATGGTATGTTGATGGGTTACCTCTATGAGGCCATGGATAAGGCCAAAGATGCCCTATGGTGGAAAAGAAAGAATATATGAAATAATTTGGTGCATCATTGATTCCAAATGGACAAACCAACTCCACTAGTCATACATGCCTTAGGTTGCGACCTAAGTCCAAATTTCTACTTCTTTTTATACAGTTAAGGCCGATGAGAAGGACATGGTAGGCATGTATCATGCATTGATAAGATGGTTCTAGTAAATGAGATGAGAGACGAACTTCTTGATGAGTTGGAGGTCTACAAGGGTGTGGAGGCAAGGCTCTTTTCTTCAGCTCTAGTAATTCAAAGGAGGGAAAACAACTAGGGAAAAATATAATCCTTTAATTTTTAGCTTAATACTAGAAGTAGAAACTAGAAAAAATTTGAGCAAGCTCTAATTTTTTTACTTAATTCTTATTATATTTTTTAAATATTTTTTTTAACAGATTTATGGTGGTGGAATTATGGGGTTGGCACACAAAATCTTCAGGTGCTAGCTATTTTTGTTTTGTCCCATCTCTATAGTGCTTTTGGGTGTGAATGCAATTGGAACCTATTTGAGAGCATTAACATGAAGAGAAATAGGTTGACCTAGGAGTAACTTAAGGACTTTGTCTTCGTTCAATACAACCTCCATCTTTACACCAAAAAGGTGGAGGGTCCTTATCATGATGCCATCGACTTGGATGACATTGATCCTTTTGTTGATTGGACTATAGAAGAAAATAGTGATGCCTTGTTTATTGACGATCTTGCTGAATTGGACAGAGGAGAAACAGAACAAACAGAGTTGGATGCAATGGAGGAAAATGAAGACACTTTTGAGGAAACAATCACTCACCATTTTGATATGGACTTACCTTCTAGTTTGAGGTCCAAACAATTAAGTTACACTACGAGGGGGAAGATTTAGATTTAGATTGTTTTTGGCTTTTTTTTGACATTTCATCATATTTAAATAGTTATAGATTTATTATTTATAATTTTGTTGTATTAGAGTATATTGTTGGACTTTGAAACTTTGAAATTTCAAAATTTGAGATTTTGAGGGTCATATGACATGTAATGCTTGAATTATGACAAATTGATAATCAAATTAGGCTTTTGTGTTTTCTAAATGCATTATTTTTTCTTTTCTTTTTTGTGTAATTATGGTTGTTTTAATTTAATTTTTATCATTTTTTGCTGAGTTTGTATTTTCAAACTTTGGTTATAATGATGGGGTTAAGGGATATAAGCTTAGGGACCTTGAGATAGGGAAGACAATTTTCAATTAGAATGTAATATTTAGAGAGATTCAGTCTTCTCCTAGGGTTGAGCAACCAAGCGATGATATGAAGAATGTGGTGTAGTTTGAACCCAAGTTTGAGAGAATTGAGCTTGAGGATCAACATGGATATGATGAGAAGGTTGATTCATTGGAATTAGAGGAGGAAGAACAACTTCATATCCATTTGTGAGGTGGTCCACTTGGCATAGAAAGCAACCAAAAAGGTACAATCCACCCAATTTTCATTACATTTTTTCTTTGTCTACTAATGATGATGAGCTTAGAACTATGAAGGAGGCACTGCAACAAAATGTCTCAGAAGAAGGCCCATGAATGAGGAAACATGGGACTTGGTACAATTACCTTAGGGTAGGAAACCAATTGATTGCAAATGGGTTTTCAAGAAGAAGTTTAGTTTTGAGGGCAAGGTTGGAAAGTACAAGGTAAGATTAGGTGCTAAAGGTTATTCCCAAGTTGAGGGAACTGATTTTGGCAAGGTCTTCTTTTTTGTTGCAAAACTTACATCCATTAGACTTTTCTCTTTTGTTGTTGCATTTGACCAAAAGATTGAGCAAATGGATGTTAAGAGTCAAGACAACTTCTCGCATGGGGATTTAGAGGAGATTCCAAAATTACGGTTGTCATCTAAGTTATCGGGTTTGCCAAGTATGCCCCCCGTAACCGTGTGGGTTCGATATGGGTATAAGTTTGTTATTGGTCCACTCATGGGTATGGGTAGGATTTTGAGAAATTCGGCAGCAATTTTTTATTAAGTTTTTGATAGGTTTTACAAATTTAAATTTAAAGATATTTAAATTAATTTCTCGAGTGCCAGCCAGCTATCGTTCACAGAGTCTCCCAACTATCGAGCAATCGATACCTTTCGACCAAGTTCTGTTAAAGAAAGCTCTGACTTAGCTGTCCCACCTCCAATCAAGTGGATTTAAGCCCATGGGTTCGAATCAAGCTATTAAGATGGGTATCCGCAGGATGGTGACGCTCAAAAGGCTTGCATGCATGAATAATGGACATACAAAACATGTTCAAAACATGTTCAAAACAAAGAAACTTTATTAAAAAGTTAGCTTTTTACCTTGAATATAGTAATTTCGAAAGGCATGCATGCTCTTCAAGAAGCATGCAATATGACCAAATGCATGCATGCATGCATGGGAAACATCATAATTACAACTATATGCATGAAAATGTAGAAAAAACATGGATTCTTACTCTTACCTTGTGAACTCCAATATCCCATAAGGAGAATAGAAACATCAATGAGAAAGAAGTTGTTACCCCATCTAAAATTAGCTCCACTTTAAAGAAAGTTACTTGATTTTTTGTTGTATGAGATAATACCCCCAAAAGGAGAGTGTAGTTAGTGTACAATACATTTTATTATGTTTTGATAATATGGTTTATTCGACTATGTATTAATTGTTTGTTGGCTTCAGGTGGTTATAAGAGTTAGTTGACAGTTGTGTTCCTCTTGGCAACTTTTAGGTCCTTTAAATAGAGTTTGTATCATCAAGGAAAGTAGAATGATCTAGCCGAATTGAATTTGATCCTTGGATGACCATCTTTGGTCTACTTTTGTAATAACTTCATGTGCAAATAAAGATATACTTTTATTCCTCTATCTAGTATGCATTATTAACTTTGTTCACTACTTAAAGTATTCATTTTATCAGATTTTGAGAGTAAACATTGGCACTATTGCCTTAACACAAATCGGGTTAGATTTGAGAGATTCATTCCCTTAGACCCCAATAAAGGTAGGAAGAGACCACAAGGTGGTCAAGACCAAGAGATCAGATGATCTTTAAGGATTGTAGAGTAAAGAGAATAAAGAAGAAGACTACGAGAAATAATCGAAGAAATCCCAATAATACAAGTGCAAAGTTAGAGCCCATCTCGAGAAAGAAGTCAAAATTAGAGAAAGCAAAAACATTTCCACTACAAAACGATGTACGAAGGAAGAGTGAGAGGATATAGCCAAGCACTTACCTCTATTTGATGAAGCATGGGTTGATCATACCATCCAAGTGGAAAAATAAAGACAACCTTTTCTAGATGAGTTAAGTTGGGAGACAAAGTTAGGTTTCTTCATAGAATTGTACAGGAGTAACCTTTAGGGCATTGAAAGTTTGTCAATCGAAGGAGATGTTGTGCCATAAGTGTATAAGAGAAAATCTGAATGTGAAACAAGTGTGCAAAATGTTGAAGTTGAGGGAAGAGTAGAGAATTCCTATGTGGTTGAGAGTGTGAGAGAAGCACGGAAATGTCTAAATCAAAACTCCCTAGCAGTAAGGTTCTAGGAGCTAGGTTTGCATTAGAACAAAACCATGGTAAGCCCTAGTATTGAAAAACAAAAGCTACCCAAGTTTACAGGAAATGGATCAAAGAATCTTGTGAGGCATTGTAAGACTTGTGAAACAATTTGGACAACAAATGGGCAAGACAATAAGACAATTTGGCTACAGTTTTTCTAGCCACCTTGTGAGGTGTAGCAATTGATTGGTATATAGAAATTGACCAAGCCTCTCAAAACATATGGGAGAGATTAAAGAAGGCGTTTGAAGAAGAGTTTAAGTTGCTTCGTGATGATAATGAAATAGTAGCAGAAATTTACAATAGAAAACAAGTTAAGCATGAAAATGTACAAGTTTATAATTGTAGACTTAAAGAATTGCTTGTAAAGTTGGAAAAAGGACTAGTCAATGATCTTAAGAAAATATGGTTCATCAAAGGTCTACTTTTGTCATTAAGAAAAAGATGAATGTAGTACCACTCTCTTCTGATGTAGAAGCTTACAATTAGGCAATGGATGTAGGAAGTGAAGACAAAATGTCCTCCTTTGGCAAAATAAAAATAGAGGAAGATGGAAGTATGGGTGACAACAGTGATAATGAATCAAGAATGGTACAAGTGCTCCAAAGGGACATGCTTAAACAATGAAAGAATTGAAGGTGGAGAAAGAAACCAACAAAGAAACTAATGAACTATGGTGTATTGAGTGCAAAAGTGAAGGTCACATGAAACGTAATTATCCTAGAAAAATGTTTTGTGAGATTTGCCAAGATATGGGTCACAAGTACACAAGTACTCTTTACACAGGGAGAGCAGCCTGCTCCACCTAAGTCACATAATGCATCTCTTGGTGGTCATCAAAATGAAAGATGTGGTTGAAATCAAATACACCAAGATCCCAAAGGACATTTGATCATACAATGCTAACAATGTAACGAATTGGGACACTTTGCAAGAGATTGCCAACACAAGCAAGATAAATTGCAACTATTATGCAAATGGTGTGGACTTGGAGACCATGAAGACATTGGATGTCCAAAGCAAAAGGCCAATATCAACATGATTGATTTAAGGCATAATGAAGTATTGACCATTACTCAAGCCCAAGCAAAGAAGGCTGTGTAATGGACCTATGTACAAAAAAAGAAAGGCTTCGTGAAGCAAGGGCTGAAGTGGAGAATGTAATGGCTAACAAATGATGCCCACTCAAATGCAAATGCAAGTATGATAACAAATCAGTTACAATTTATTACAAAAACATAACACAAAAATATTACCAAGATTACATAAAATAATGAGTAATAAATAAGGAGCAAAAGCATCCTCAAATAAGATTACAAAACCTTATTCAAAGAGGATAAGACTAACAACTCAAGGGATAAGACTCACAATTGATAAAGCAAAGAGCAATAACCTAAATTCAACATGACTTTATTAAAGAAGATTCCTAAAGTCTATTTGACCATTATAAATAAAACATTACTTTAATACCCTCCCTTAATGGTAAATCTACTAACCACACCAAGCTTATCCCAAAATTTTATAAATTTGTCAAGAACCAAAGGCTTGGTAAGGATGTCTGCAGTTTGATTTTTGAAGGATGATACTACAACACAATCAATCCATCTTCTACAAGTTGTCTGATGAAGTGACAATGTAGTTCCACATGTTTTGTATGCTCGTGGAAGATTGGATTCTTGGCAAGTTTGAGCAACCCTTGATTGTCACAGAACAAGTGTGAAGGCTCTGCTTAAGGTATCTTCATGTTTGAAAGCATCCTTTTGATCCATACTGCCTCACACGTTGCTTTTATTATTCCTTCGATAGTTTGCTTCAATCAAAGAGAGAGATACTGCATGCTGCCTCTTGCTGGTCCATGTGACTATACCTATGCCAAGGGTGAAAACATATCCAAAAGTGGATTTTTTGTCATCAATAGAACTTGCTTGATTTGAATTTGTGAACCCAACCAACCTAGGATCTTTGCTTTTGTTGTATAGAATGTCAAAGTCAAGTGTTCCTTTCACATATCTCAACACCCTCTTTGTTGTAGTCCAATGTTCTACATTTAGTGCTGTCATGAATTTGGAAACGAAACTCATATCATAGCTCAAATCAGGTCTAGTGGTTGTAAGATATATAAGTTTGCTCACTAGTTGCTTGTATGTTGGCTCATTAACTACCTTTGAGCCAGTTTTGGTTGAAAGTTTCAACCCTTTCTCCATAGGTGTTGAAATTTTGCAATTTTCCATTATGAATTTATTGTGCAAACTCTTGGCATATTTGGATCGAGAAATAAAAATATTGCCACTTGTTTACCAAACTTCTACACCTAGACAGTAATGTAGGAGGCCTAAATCAGTTGTCAAAAGTTTTACTAATATCAAATTTGATTTGTTTAATAGCACTTGCCTCACTACTTGTAATAATGATATCATCCACATACATGATGAGAAGAATGAGATCATTACCCATGCTTTTGACATACATACTGGCATTCGAAGGACTCCACTAAAATCCCTATTCAACCAAACATTTCTCGATTTTGATGTACCATACCTTGGGTGCTTTCTTTAGGCCATATAGAGCTTTCTTCAATTTGCATACAAAGTGCTCCTTCCTTGCAACTTGAAAACCTTGTGGTTGAGTCATGTACACTTCTTCCTCCAAATCTTCATTGATGAAGACACTTTTAACGTCCATTTGGTGGATCGTCTAGCTAAATTGAGCTACCATGGCTAGAATAAATCGGATGGCGCTCATCTTTCTATAGGAGCAAAGGTCTCCTTGTAGTCAGTGCCCTCTCTCTGTGGGAACCCTTTAGCGTCCAACCTAGCTTTGTACTTTTCAACTGTACCATTTGCTTTGTACTCGACCTTGTACACCCATTTGCAACCAATGAGTTTCTTCCATGGTGGAAGATTTGAAAGATCCCAAGTCTCATTGTTCACGAGACTCTCATGTTTGGTTTTCGTGGCCTTTTCCTATTCGGATTTTCCTTTTTCCTTTGCAAACACCTATGGCTCATACACTCCCTAAATATTGGCCATAAGAGCAAAGTTGACTATATTTGTCTTGCTCTTGCCTCTCAATGAGTTACCCTCGATCACTTCACTTACCCGAACATTTCCAATGGTGCTTTCCCACCACTTTGGTCCCCTCTTGGAAGTCTCTACATTCAAATTAGCATTTTCATCATGATTTGGGCTACTTGTATCCGTGTCATCTAGATGCTGATCCTGGTTATCATCAATGAAAACTAGGTCTATTTCTTCATGCTTTGAATTGTCCCTTCAGGTGGAGCTATTGGAAGCTAAACACCTAAATTGTTAACCACAATAAGTTGATCTTTGGTAATTTGGAACTCTAAAAATGTCTGGAAAGGCCTACTTCCTCATCAATAACATCTTTGCTAAAAGTCAAGCGGTCAATATCAACATCAATCAACCTATAGGCCTTATGATTTTCATTGTACCTTGTAAGCATCAATTTATTACTCTTAGGATCTAACTTCGTTTGCTTTTCATTTGGAATCCATGCATATGCAATGGAACCAAAGACCTTAAGATGACTAATTTTTGGTTTCCTCCTAGACCATGCTTCCTCTAGCGTCTTGTGTTTTACCGCTTGTGTGGGAGAACTGCTTAGCAAATAAACTATAGTATATACTACCTCAACCCAGAACCTCTTGGGAACATTCCTGTTCTCCATCATACATCAAGCCATCTCTGTTATAGTATAGTTTCGTCTCTCAACTATTCAATTCTGTTGTGGTGTGTAGGGTGTGGTAAGCTATCTTTTGATGTCGTGTTTAACACAAAAGTTGCTGAATTCTTGGGAACAAAATTCGCCTCCATTATCAAATCTAAGAGAGGTTATGTCACAACTTGACTGTTTTTCTAGTAATGCTTTGAACTTTTGAAATTTGTTAAATACCTCGGATTTTAATTTCAGAAAACATATCCACATTTTCCTACTAAAATCATTCACAAATAAAAGAAAATTCTACACCTAGTAACTAATGCTATGTTCATTGGTCCACAAATATTTGCATGAGCCAGTTGCAGGACTCTCTTGGCTCTCCAAGTTTGTCTGTCATCAAATGGTGTTCTATGTTGCTTCCTAGCTTGGCAAGCCTCGCACACACCTTGTATGTGTTGATGAATGTTAGGAATTCCATCTACTAGTTCTCTCAAGCCAATTGAGGTTTCCATACCACTGATGCCAAAGTGTAGTAATGGCTGATGCACTTTTGGCTACCAATGCATGTTCCTTGACCTATCCAATTTCAACCAATCTATAGAGTCCATGATCTTATAACAAAATCAATAGTCTTCTTGGCCCTCCTTGTCAGTGATATTACATTTGTGTTTGCTGAAAATGACATCTCGATTAGGACTATTTTACATAATCTGACTTTCAGAAAGTAGATTGAGCTCCATTCTTGGTACATAGCACACATTGAGAAAAAGTAACCTTGTTCCTCCAAAGGTTATTTGTACAATCCCTCTACCTACAACCGTGTACTTCTCACCATCAAAGATCACTGAATTAGAGCAAGCAATGTACTCTATGAACCAATCTTGCTTGTTGGTGAAGTGACGTGATGCTCCTAAATCGATGTACCACTGACTGATCTAGTTGTCATCAGGTCATGAATGCATAGAAAGCTGACACCTTCTTCTCTAAATGCTCTACGACATGAGCCTTTTGCTGATTCTGCTGAGGCCTTACTTGGGTAGATTTGTGTTTAGCCAAGCTTTTTTAGTAGTGCTTCTTCATATGACCCAACTTACCACAATAATGACATGATGTTTCTCAAATTCTTTGGTGCATCCTCATTGTTACCTTGTCCTTTCTTTTGTGATCATTTGTTTGTGCCTTTGTCTTTGGCTGAAAATGCTTGTTCCACACTTGTCTCACTGTTGCTACCAAATTGTTTCTTCCATCTGTCTTGCTGTAAGACATCAGTGCATAGCTCTTCAAACTTTAGGTCAACATCTGTGGTGGTGATATTGAGCTTCTCAATTGAATGCTCATAAGCATGTGGTAAGCTTTTTAGCATGATTATCAACATATCTGCTTCTTCCATCTTGCGACCAATGGTTGACAATTGATCTTTGATGTACTTGATCTTAAGTAAATTCTCCTGCAAGGATGCTTTCTCATTCATAGTGATTGAAAAAAACATATTCTTTAGAAAGAATGCCCTACCTTTATTTGAAGTCTCATGAAGTTCTCGTACATGCTTCCAAATGGTAGCTGAAGTCATCCCTATTTGGACTTCAGGAAGCATGCAATTTGTCATTAATAATCTGATTAACAAGATTGCTTCTCTATAAGGTTCATCAAACTTGTCCTGTTCTTTACTTGCAACCATTGGTCGGGCATCGATAGCAAAGATGATCTTGTTGAGGCATATGTACTCGAAGATTGTGGGTGTTCGCTGCTTGTAAGTGTTGCAATTCGTTCTAGTAAAACGTTGGTTGCCTTCCAACATGATGTTGGGTAAAGAGGCCTGTTGTGCTGTCCTTCCCTTTCGTAAGTTGCAATCATGGAGTAAGACCAAAAATAAACCCTCTAGTCACGTTGCTGCAAGAACCTTGAAAAATTCCGTAAAACCTTGGCTTTTCAAATACTGATTTTTTTGCTAAAATATAATGGAAAATACTTAAATTTTTCAGTCAAAACCCTAGGCGCTGAAGGAACACCCACGATTTTTGTTTTAAAAAATCAATTTTTTATTAAATCCTAGGCAGCTTGCAAACCACGATTTTGTAAAAAAATTGTAAAAAATCAAATTGCTGAAAAAAACCCTAGTCGACACCCACAATTTTGTTCAAAAATTGTCAAAAAAATTGAACAAAAATTTGTTGCCCATGTGCCCTAGCCATTTCAACTGTTGTGCGACTTGCAACAAAACATGCCTATGCAAAATCTACAAATCTTTGGAAAAAAACCCTACAATTTTCTTTTAAAAATCATAAAATGTTCATTACCCAAGCTACGATATTTTTGACAAAAAAAGTGGGATCTCGTAGCGAAAAGTGACGCAATTTTTAGCCCAAAAAAATCTGTATTCTTAACATTGTTAAACTTGTGATTTTTAGAAAAAAATGGGGTGCAACTTTTTGAATAAAAAAGTCTGCAATTTTTCACCAATTTGAAACCCACAATTTTTTTCTGCACTAATTGGTCCATACAATTCCATATGAACTCTTTTGGCTCTTCACCTTGTTACGAGTGTTCCTCAAATCTTTTGTGCATGTGGTATTCTCTATATCTTTATGCATTTCATTGATCTTGAAGTTCGACTTGGGCTCTGATACCATATTACTAAAACAAAACATGTAAAGATTACCAAGATTGCATAAAATAGTTAGTTATAAAATAAGGAGAAAAAATCCTTATATAAGATTATAAACACCTTCTCTAAAGAGGATAAGATTGACAACTAATAAAGAAAAAAGAAATAACCTAAAATCAAATGACTTTATTAAAGAAGATTCCTTAAGTCTATCCCTAGGGCTAATTGGCCATTATAAATAAAACATTACTTTAATACAATTTGATACAAATATTACAAGGCAAGTACTTCAAACTATTGTACCAGTTAAAGAAGTTGATATATTATAAAGTATTCTTGAACTTCAAAATGCTATTGTATCAGGGAACAATGAGATGGTGCATGCCACAACCCTTTTGGAATCTGGTGAGAATGAAGACCCAATAGCTAAACCTCCTTTGTTAGGTGATCAAGTGATTGATCCAATGCTATTGAAAGTTAACATGACAAAGAAACCAGCAGTGGTGAATATGGAGATCCTTGGAAGGAATCTCACCAATACAATTGTTGATGGCAGGTTTGGTGTGAACATACTTTCAGAAGATGGTTGGAGAAGTCTGGCAAGCCGACCATTTGGCCTCCAACTTTTCAAGTGGTGGGTGCACATCAACAAAGTATTAAGGTTCTTGGAGTTTTAATGGGCCAAAAGGTAATTATTGGAACCCAAACATTTTTTTTTGAATTTTGTGGTCATTTTAATATGAAAGAAAGTATATGATGCAATGTTGGGTCGGGGTTGGTTAGTAGTAGCCAAAGTTGACTACAACTGGAAAAATAATACAATCTCCATTGAGAACAAGGGTCAGAAGTATATAATTTCGGAAGTATATAATTGATTTGAAGAACCAAGTAGTCAATGAGGGAGTAGCTTCCTTACAATCGTGAAATTCAAACTTTGGAGAAGAATTGACAAAGAAGTGGGATTAGGGTCCAATGGAATTGAACAACAAAGGGATTTTGGAATTATAGTTATGTTTGGAAGACGAAACAAGTTCTCTTTGTGGCCCGTTTCTTTGAAAAATGGAGGACTATGGGGTATTTTATTTTTGTCAAATTGTAATTTTATTGAAGCTACAAAGATCAATGAAGTGGAACAAGGACTGTGTGATTACAAGCAGTCTATGGAGAATGACTTTGAAAAGTTGGATAGTTTGTGTGTGAGATGTAGTACAAGGTTTGCAAAAGTTGACAATTTTTGTTATAGTAGTGGCAATTGACTTTACAAAAGCTATCTTGGAATAATAATATTAAAACAATAGGTGACCTTGTAATGTCCCCATTTTGGTTTCTCTAGCATTGTAGTTGACTTTGACCTTCTCGATGAGTGTTGGTCTTGTCAAAAGGATTATTTGATGTTGCCAATGACCTTAGTTAGTCTTGACACTTATGCCACTTTTCAAAGTGAATTTCGGCTTCTGGTGTGTTCTCCAAGATTCTTGGAGAGAGTGTCTATTTATAGTAAGTCACTCGGTCAAGCCCGATTTTCATTATTCATCATTAGTATCACTCCAATGTAGTTAGATTTCAATTCTGATGCTTTTGACAGTTTTTTCACCTTAGTATAATAGCTCGTTGGAATGAGAATTGAAAGTTTTAAATGTTGGACGCCGATAAAGTGACTTTAAGCATCGGAAATGTTTAAATAATAAAATAAATCACTTTTTGGAGTACTAAGGCTTATTTAATTTATAAAGTGATTTTATATTATATTTTCCAAAAAGCTTCCGAAAATGTTATAAAAGGAGTTTTGTGAGCTCTTTTGCATTACACAGATTATTACATTTTTTCTAGCGAAACCCTTGTGGTTTAGGGATTGACCTCAGTTCATCTCAATACTTTCTGAGGACGAAAACCCTCTTGAAGAATATCATCCACGGCGGTGAAAGATCTTCCTTGGTTGATTGTTGATAGATTCATCCTGAGTCTATGTTGTTGCTTCATTGTTGTGATTTTCAGATTTGATCAGAAGAGTTTGATTTGCAGAATCTTTCAATAAATGATTTTGGAAGACAAGTCGTAGGTATGATTGAAGATTTGCAATTTTGTGAAGTCTTGCAGGCAAGACAAAATTGATAAAGTTTGCAGAGGGTTGCTGGAAGACAGCTTATCTTTTATTTTCAAAGGTTTATAGGAAGATTATAGGCATCATGAATGGAAAATTGAATACAGAGTGAGGAGACTATTTGTGTGTGATGCCATTCTATCAAGGTTATTGTTGCTGAGCATAAATATTGTTATGGTTGGGCATAAGAGTTGATTTTAGAGGAATCGTGGAGCCTCCATTCCTAGGCCCTTCACCTTGAATACCACGAGTTGTATGGAGTTGTGACTAAGGTGTTTGGGGTTGTGTGTGCTGGCCGTCATCTTTCCTGAACGAATTGTGGGTCTGTTTTTGAGTTATTTGCAGTTGTGTGAGGGTGTGGGAAGTTTGAAATTTCATTGTTATTGCTAGCACAGTCTCAAACCAGCTTCTAGGCAAGTTTGGAGGTGGCGTTGAGGATGGAAGACCCATGGTTGGTGATCTTGGGTGATTGAATATTGAGTGCAGATATATAAGTTCAATGCAAATTGTATGAGGTCAGGAAAATAATTAAATTTATCTCTGCAATCTGTTCTTATAGCAGCCACTGCATATTTTATATTTTTGCCTCTTTGTTGCAAATGGAATGTAGGACAAGTGTTATAATTCCTTTCGAGTATCATAAATGTTTATTGTATATGAATGAATTGCAAAGAGCATGTTATATGATTCTATTACTTACCTAAACACTTCCATAACAAACACATTCAGAATCTTCAAACAGTGAACCTCATGTCAAGTGTTCGATGAAATGCCAGAGCAAAGAAATCAGAAGTTTTAAGAAAAAAAATCACTTGAGTCATTTCAGACCTGGAGCTTATTGTATAGTGGGTCAGACATAAAAAGGAATTTATTAAAGTCAGGGAAGAAAATAAATATAAAAAAAGAACTATATGGCAACCAATAAGGAGAAGAATAAAAAATTATGATTTTCCCTTGATCATACGACCACATCTTAAAATTATTGCAAGGCAAAAAGGATTAAATCTTAAGGTATGGTCAACTAAAGATCCTATATATTACCATACAGCTTCTTCAAAAATGCCAATGATTTTTTATTTTCTATCACCCTACTACCCTTAGTTTACAAGCTATACGAGCACCCTTTGCTCTTATAGTACAATTTTCATTTACATACAACCTTATCTCATTTCTGTTTTCACCATATGGCCTAAGGTTTCATTATCTCTTTACAACTCATGTAATGTAACACCACCGTACTGTCTGTATATGCCACAATTGTTGTATGACCTCCTATTTGTACTACTGTCATATGACCTCTTAATTATACTACTATTGTATGCCTCATTATTCCTCCCACCATACAAGCTACATCAAAATCTTTCATCCTAAGGTTTGATCCAACACTCCCTACTTTATAGGTTGCACTTCCATTGACCACAGTACAGTTTGCAGTTCATACCTCCCTACAATTTGAACATCCACCATCAACTAGACAACTACAATTTTTCAGTTGTCGCTCTTACCATACTATTCCTTGCTCTAGTTTTATAATTAAGAAATTGGGCAAATTTTGCATAATTTGAGTTGTGGGTGATTAGAAATCCTTGATGCTTGTTGCACACCATTGTACAACCTTCTACGTGGCCTTGGTTTAGAAAAAAATGATTTGCTCTCAAATTTTGATTGAAGCAAAACTAGTCGGTTCTTCCTCAGACTATGACTTTGGCAGCAACATAGAATTCCTTATACAGATTGGTGAATTGGATGAATGCACATTCTTGGCATATGGGAACACTAAACAATCTTTTCATGATCAAAATGCATTTGAGATGCTTGCAGACTTGCAGTACTATTTGGGTTTAGTGATCGATTGGGTGCAACATTCTCAGTTTTTAGTGTGCAATCAAATGGGTTCCCTTGGTTGGTTGTTGCTAAGCATTATTCACCTACAGGCATATGTTGGTTAGACACTCCAAAAACTTTGGTTTTTGGCTTTATAAGCGTTGTTTTTTGCCTTTCAAAAAATCATGAAAAAGGTGTGCACCATGAAGGTCTTCATGTGGGCTTGGTGGCCGTTGGGTGCACTGCCCCAAGACCCTCATAAGGGGCACTACCCCTCAACCTTGCTGGGGGCATTGCCCCCAAACCCAACTAAACTCATTTGATTTTCCAAGTACTCTCCAAGTCCAAGTTCGCGAACTATGCTTCCAAGTTTGCCTATGAGTCTTCGTCTACAATATTGTCATCAATTTGTAAAGTCTTCCTTAATGTTACTTGATGCTTACTTGTTTTCCTTGTTGTTTGGAAGACAACTTTTTTCTTTTGAAGGGATGATGTAGTTAGTGTACAATGCCTATTATCATGTTTTGATAATATGGTTTATTTGACTATGTATTAATTGTTTGACGGCTTCAAGTGGTTATAAGAGTTAGTTAGTTGATAGTGTGTTCCTCTTAACAACTGCCAAGTTCTTTAATTAGATTTTGTATCATCAAGGAAAGTAGTATGATCTAGTTGGATTGAATCTAATCCTTGGCTGGCCATCTCCGGTCTACTTTTGTAATAACTTCTTGTGTGAATAAAGATATACTTTTACTCCTTCATTTGGTATGCATTGTTAATTCTGTTCACTACTTCAAGTATTCATTTTATTGGATAGGAGAGTAAATAGAGAGAATTGTCATTTTTAGGAAAAAATTGATCAATCAACACAAATTTGTAAAAGAATCATGTAGACTTAGATTAGCAAACGCCAATTAGCTGTTTTATTGCCTTCTCATCTGACATGCTTTAGTCAAATACCATCAAATTGATCCATTAATCTTTTAACTTCCTTCTATAGCTACAAATCCTCAAAGAAGTGATGTTACCATTATTTAGATTGTTGATAATGAGGTTGGAATATCCTTTAACGATAAGATTTCAAACTCTTGACTTAGTTCCCTACGTAATCCCCAAGATTAGACCTTTAGCTTCAACTATATTATTCAAATTAATGCCAATAAAGTGAGTGCTTGATGACATCATCGCCATCATGACTTATAATGAGCACACACGCTCCAAACAAATTCAAGTCACTTTTTGATGCACATTCGAAATTCATAATGACCCACCCACTCTTTAGGTGGCACCGATGTACAATGGGATTTTTTTTCCAAACCTTAGGAAGAGAGTGATAAAAAGGATTTCTAATCATAGTTCAATTCCTCAAAATACAAAACTTTGAGGGATTAGCCTTTTGGATTTACAAATATTAAGAGAAATAATGCATCAAGTGCATGCCTCCACTATTTCCTCCCAGATTTTGTCTAGAGTCTTCTCCTTTGCATTATAAATCCTATTATACCTTTCAAGCCACACGTTCCAAAGAATGAAGCTTGGAGCCATGTTCCACAATTCTTAAAAGAGATTAAGAGTTACAAGATGTTGTCAAGCATTCAAACTATTCTTAGAGGGATTCTAGAACACCCACTTGAGATTAAATCATCTTAAAAGTCTATTCTAGATACCCTTGACAAATCACAAAGCAATGTTAAGTGAGAACACTCTTCCTTATGAGTAAAGCATAAAGAATATTGACTGGGATCAAAATCTCTTTTGTAGATTGTCCTATGTGAGAATTTGAGCATGGTAGGAAAGCCAAAGAAAAAAGCTTGCTTTTGGACAAGCCTTTGAGTACCAAATTTGATCCCAAACAAACAAAGAGGGATTCCTAATAGGAAGAAGCATACCATATCTTTTCTTAAGAGAATAGACCCCTATCCCATCTTGTTTCCGCCTAAAAAGATCATCCGTTCCAAATAGGTTTGAAGCTCTAAAGGAGGACCAATAGGCAAATCCTAGAGTCTTCTAGAATATCAGGGAACTTAGGAATAGATTTCCACTTTCTTGATTGCCCCCTTTCCTCCGTATCGTCTTCCCAATAGTCATTGACCATTGTGCCCCAATAATTTTTAAGGATATTCATCAAAGGCTGAAGTTCTTGGAGAACACTCTTCCTTATGAGTAAAGCATAAAGAATATTGACTAGGACCAAAAACCTATTTTGTAGATTGTCCTATGTGAGAATTTGAGAATGGTGGGAAAGCCAAAGAAAAAAGCTTGCTTTTGGCCAAGCCTTTGAGTGCCAAATTTGATCCCAAACAAACAAAGAGGGATTCCCAATAGGAAGAAGCATGCCATATCTTTCCTGAAGAGAATAGACCCCTATCCCATCTTGGTTCCACTTGAAAAGATCATCATCTGTTCCAAATAGGTTTGAAGCTTTGAAAGAGGACCAATAGGCAAATCCTAGAGTCTTCTAGAGTATTGTTGGCGTGGTTTGAGACCGCTTTTAACCGCGAATAAAGTTTTATGGATACTCTATCCTCTCTTGAACAAAGTATTCAGCATACTAAGATTGAGGTGAGTTCATGCTTTTCAACTCAAGGTTCCTTTAATCTGGAAAATGAGCTTCAGTTGGCTCGATGTGATTTTGCTGGTATTTCAAGGGGACTTACACAATTGTTCAACAGTTGACAGCAAACAGCAGATTAAGGGCTTTCATGCAGTTCGAATGATTTGGCAAGTGAGCACAAGGTTCCTAATTCTAACTAGAAATGAACTGAATTTAAAGGGTGTAGGGCCTAAGAAGTTCTAATCTACTCTAAGGTGTGGGACATGGCGATCAATTCTCACAAGCTTCAACCAAGCTCCGTTTTGCCTCACTTTGGACAGCTTCCGCGGAACTGGTGCAATCTTCAGAGGAAGTAGCTCAAGGTGTTCCAGATCACAACTTAGCATGAAAATACCATCACAGCGGCATATAAACATACAAAGCATGATCGAAGTTAAGTACATGATATTCCAGTTGACCACACAAGGCGCATTCACCATCAGCGAACACACTAGTGGTATGGATAGACGAAGTTTGCTCGAATTGAAGACCACCTCCCACAATTAACATCTACTTGCATGGAATGAAAATTATACTACTTTGAACTATGCTACCATTTGAATTGGAAGGACGAAGAAACCTTGCTAGCTACTCACAACAAAGACGAAATTCACCATCAATGAAAAACTCTTTTATTGAGAGAGTGTTCACAACAATTTCTTACAAAGTTTTCAAAGGGAAAACTTTCCCTCTTCTTCAACTACACTATCAACCTATACTAAGCTACTTCTAAGTTGTCCCTCTACTCTATGTCTATTCTAATCTTCTCTCTCTTTGTCTCTAAGCTTCTGGTTCTACTTCTAATTTCTAATTTCTAATGAGATACAAATGGGGACTCCCCTTTTATAGTTGGCCAAGTCCAGCGGACGGCTTCAGATTACAATCGGTACGGATGGCCCGAGATTGTGCCACCTCAACCCTAAACAAGATTTGCCCCTAAAAACCGCCATAATGGAAAGTGGGGCAATAAATGAGCCATAATGTCCACCCACCTTCTAGAAGATTCCATTTTGGCGTTCACACTATTCTTGATCTTCTTCTAGGCGTTCTTCAACTTTGCTCGAGCTTCCATTCTTTTCTTTTTTGGCAGGTTTTGAAAAGCGCTCCTTCTTTGTCACTAAGTCTCAACACTTAGCCATTTTTCACAACTTTCTTTCCTTCATGTGAAACTCCATAACTTTATCTTCCTTGAAGGTTGTAATATCATGAGTGCTTCACCACTTCAAGTTCGGGTGCTCGGCCTCCACGTTCATCCCACCAAAAAAGCAAGGAGAAGGGTATTAGAACGCTTTATAATATAAATTTAACTTACTTACCAGGATTTTCGCGCTTTAACTTCCAAGAGTTCATCGTTTTCCTCTAGCACAACTTTGCTTTCTTCATGACTTTCCAACATCTTGACTTCAACTGTATTCCCCTTTACTTTTCCAGCTGAGGTGCTCGCAATTTTGATCTCATTCATCTCTGGCTCAAGAAGACCATCCTCACGAAGAATTTGAGCAAATTCACCAAGGCAGTTCCTTTCAAATTCATCGTCTGGAGAATTTCACCTTGAAAACACATTTTCTTCACTTTGCCTTAGAAAATTTTTAAATTTTCCCTTAGGAAAACTCATCAATCCTGTGCCCATCAAAAATCTCCATCTTGAAGGCCTCGAAGAACTGTGGAAGACATTAAAATCCATTCTTCATCAGAAATCCTCAATACCCAGAAGAAAATTTTCTTCAGAACGCGTCGAACTCATGGGTGCACAACGAACGGGTTCATTTAAATTTTTAAGATTTTGAACCTAGGAAAATAATTCATCATGAAATTTAATCCCGTTCTTCATCTCAGTGGACATCCTGTTGCTCTAACTTGGAAATTTTTTATCAACCTGCAATGCCAACATTTTCCGGCTTCACCTTTGGCAATTCTGCTCACGCTTTAGGAAAATTCACCACCTTGAGTTCTAGGCGTATTTTCTAAGGAAGAAAATACTTTGCCTTAGAAAAATTTTAGATCACTTTGAAAATTTTGCCTTAGAAAAATTTCGCCTTGGAAATTTTTAGCTTTGATCACTTTGCCTGTGAGAAAAAATTTATCCAACTTCATCCATCTCAGAGAATTTTCTTTCAAAACACATCATGCCCAACATGCTTTATTTTATTCATCACTTTGCATTTTATTCTCCATAAAATTTCCAACGCCTTAGCAATTATCATCAACATCTTTATCTCACTTACCACCTTGTATTTCACCTTAGGCGCAAATAGCATATGCAAGAGGATACGCCTAGCATTTCATTTCACTTGGCACCATTTTCTAACACCTAGGCATTTTATTCTCCAACGCCTTAGCAATATTCATCACCACCTTGGGGCGCATTTGACACTTGAAGAGGAATAATAACCACGCCTAGGAGTATTTCACTTCTTATTCACCACCTTAGGCGCATATCACATTTGAAGAAGGATGAAAATTGTTGACTTGTTGACTTTGCATGGGCGCATTTGTGAGAGAGAAGAATTTTAAATCTCCAACGCCTTGGCATGTGACTCTTCACCTTCTTTTCTTTTGTCCTCACATGGCTGCTTTTGGGCGCATTTTGGCATGCTTGAAGGATGAACGCCTTTGACTCCTTTGACTCACTTGCTTTTGGGCGCATTTGAACATGCATGAAGGATGGGCGCATTTAGGGGGTGGTGGAGGATATTTCCATGCCTTAGAAATTTTTGCTATCAACTCTCTCAACTTGGGCGCATTTTGATGGGTGAGGTGGATGAAAAACTTTGACTTTCTTTGACTTGCCATCCTTCTTGTTGCATGGGCGCATTTTGGCCTAGGAGGTGAATTTTTATACTTAGAATTTTTTTTTGAATGCTACTAGCTTGCATGTGGGCGCATTTTGGCATAGGAGCAGGATGAACTTTCTTGCCTTAGAATTTTTTTCTTGATGTCCCTTGTAGCTGGGCGCATTTCACATGTGATAGAGGATGAAAATTAACACTTAGACAAATTATAGCAACTCCTCAAGGATGGCGCATTTGGAGGTGGCAGGTGGATTTGACAATGACTTAGAAACTTTTTCAAACTTCTTCATCCCTTGAGGGCGCGTTTTACCCTGGAGGTGGATGAACACTTGGAATATTTCCATGCTTGGCTTGCTCTCCAGCTGAAGTAGGTGCATTTGGCCTAGGGTGGAGGATGAAACTCAGACTTAGACATTTTTCTAACCTTCTGCCAGGGTCTCCATGACTGCTATTTATAGTAAGTCCTTCAATTCTTGCATCTCTGAAGCTCAGAATGATTTGAAATGTTGAACGTTGGATCTTCACGACCTTGTTACCCTGTTGACACTGCTATTCTGAGTTGACCTGCTAAAAATAGCATATTTCTGGAGGTGGCTTGCTATAAATAGTAATTGCCCGCTTCTGATATCTCCACAACTCCGATTGACTTGAAATTTGAATGGCGTGTTCCTCACCACGCGACCTTACTGCTGACATCAGCGCATGCAACTGATTTGCTATTTTTAGCCTGTTTCCAAACTGACTTACTATAAATAGTAAGTGCTCTATTTGCTCTCAAATTTTATCAGCAGATAGCCTGAAGGATGCTGATCGCGGTGGTTTACACCGGTTTTCGAAAATTCTGACTTTTTACCCTTTTTTCAGGCCCCGAAGCTGGAAACCCTAATTTGTTCTGCATGCATATCAAATGATCTCTGTTTGTCCTCGTTTCTATTGCATTGTGATTAGCTCATGATTCTGAAGAGCTAGGAGGCGGTTGCCGGGATGCATCTGCTAAAAATAGTAAGTTCCTTAATAAGTGATTACCTCCATTTGCATGTCACATCATCGCGAAGCTCGAAAAACCCATAAGGAATCTTGAGCGTAAAAGCCACGACATCTGGAAACCTAAAATAGCCTCACGAGGAAAAACTAACTTCTGAAAGTTATGCGTCTCAATTTGCATGTTATCTTTATTCTGAAAGGTCTCAAAAACCCGGAAGGAATATGTAGACTGTCTGACCACTGCGTCAGCCACAATGCTGCCGGAAGTTAATTTTGCTAAAATAGAAAGTTGCACGTTTCGGCTCAAATTTTTGCACGAAGCGGTTTGATGTGTTACGAACAGTGTGGCGTCGAAATTTCAAAAAGTTGTGAGGATTACTTTGTAATTGTACACTTACTAAAAATAGTAAGTAGCCAGAATCAGATGAAATTTTAGTGGAAGCTTGCTGGAAGCACACTGACATCAATGTTAGTCTCAAATCTGAATTTACTCACTTCATTTGACCTCAAATTGGCAAGGAAGCTCAAAACCCTAATTTTCAGACTTGGCCAAACTCACATTTAAACTCAATGGCAGAGACATCCCCGGAAAGGACAGACAGCAGAAAGAGAGGGAGAGACAAAACCAGAGCCAAAGGCGAGGAGCGGGCGAAACTAGGGAGTCCCCATCTTGGATAGGGGTGATGTGTGAGTCACAACAAACATAATTTCATGATTTTGATATATTCATAACAATGTGCCAACATGATAGCATAACATCATAAAAAGGAAAGTAAACTACATATACATAATATATCAAGATGACCATGCCATAATATTTTATTTCAAAATACACCATTTAAGCATCACATATGATGATAATTGAAAGAATACAAAATAAATCATACATCCTAAATATGAATAGTTTACCATGGATTACAAGTTGAATTATAACTCCAATATAGACTAATCTAATGGGTGAAAAAATTGCTTAATTAAACATTACTCGAAAATGACGAGTACAATAAAGGTCTACCTTACCATACTCGATAAAATGAACTATGTATGTTCTCCCAATAATATCAAAAAATATAGCTAACTCCAATGGCGGATAGTGCCAACCAATCATGTGTAACCCTTAAGCACATCGCTCTAAACTAAGATATTATCGATAAATAAACCATACACACACATAATACAATACAACATGATATAATAATCATCTCAACATACCAAGAACATACACAAATCAATCAAGTCCACAATGGTATACAAGGGTTATGGCCTCCAACCAATAACACATAAGAATATCTTGTAACAACCACATATAAAATTAATGAGTTAATACACCACCAAATCATGCAATGAAATCACAAGGACACATCAAGTACCAACTACTTGAAAACAAGGGAAACAAACTATTATGTATCAATTGTAGAGTTTCATCATTATCTTTCATGATCCCATAGAGGCATTTATCACAAGTAATGGCATTAGCACTATCTTGAATGATTACATATAGGCTTCTAATACAACACATATCTATAGTAATAGTCTTCCATGATTCCATATAAGATTTTAGTGTACGTCATGTTTATAGTACCCTCTTATATGATTCCATATAGGCCTTCAGTGCAAGTCATGTTTATATTACCCTCTTATATTATTCTATTTAGGCCTCAGTACAAGGTGTTTTGGTACTATCGTGTACGATTTCATATAAGTCTTCAACACAAGGTGTTTTGGTATTATCTTCCCTGATTGCATATTGTAGAATGTACTGACCTAATTCTTATCACACACCTTAAATGACATCTTGGAATCATTGACATCATTATCATCAAATATCACTGCATTTCACATCAATTACATCAGAAACCCTAATTTCCTCTATTAATTGAATAATACGACATTATTTAATCAATTCACTTTTTCATCATTTTTGATGAATTAAACAAATTTAATTTATTTAATAAAGTCTTGAAACCCTAATTTCCTCTATTAATTGAATAATACGACATTATTTAATCAATTCACTTTTTCATCATTTTTGATGAATTAAACAAATTTAATTTATTTAATAAAGTCTTGAAACCCTAATTTCCTCTATTAATTGAATAATGTGACATTATTTAATTAATTCACTTTTTCATCAATTTTGACAAATTAAATAAATTTCATTTATTTAATAAAATCCTAATCTAACTTTTCCTCCTGATTAATTAAATAACACCAATTATTTAATTATGTCACTGATTCACTTTATTCCCCTAAGTCAATTAAATTATTAAACCATAATAGTTTAATTAAATCATTTTCCCTCCAAATTTGAATAATCAAATTAAATTTTTCAAAACATCATCAAAAATAAAATCAAACAAATGCAACTTTGTTTGCAAAAGTCAAACATGATTTGCACGTTTAACTCCGAAAAGAATTAATTAATTAAATTAATTAATTAATCATCCTCAACCACTTTCATAATTGAGCAAATTATGAACCACTGATTGCTCACTCTGATCGGTTAATTGATCAATCTATTTCTTGACAGATCAATCTATTCTTCAATCCCACAAATTATTCAATTTATTTCTTCAATCACACTAATTACGTAATCAATTTTCACAAATTATGCCTATCTAAATCCTCTCAACATCTTTTGACCATCGATCAAGATATTCTACTATGCAATCTCAAGATTCATTTTGAATCACAAAATATATATAACAAACCTCTTTCTTCATAAAAAGGATCGGATAATCAATACATTTTATGCAACGAAGTGATGCCAAGATCATAATCAACATTGGACAAAGCTTCAACACATCTTCGATCAACAACACACGCGCGTTTACTTTCGCACACAACAATGGAGACTTCACATTGATATGAACAACCCAACACATCTTTGTGAACACACTTTGAAATGAGATGGTAAAGCTATTTCATTTTGAATTCATTGTTATTGATAAGTAGGAGGTATTTTCTACAACATGTCAAATTGTGATATTACTATCAAGATTCAACCATGTAGTTTTTATGAGTCAAACTCATTGATCCATGTTTCATGAGTAGTGGCTCACAAGAACCCATCTCTCATGATAATGTATGGTCCACTTAGCACTCGTTGCATCTAGGTGATGCTCATAGAGGAAGCACTAGGCCTTCTCAGGAGGTCACCCATCCCAGTACTACTCTAGCTCAAGCACGCTTAACCACAGAGTTTCCTCCAAAGTTAAGCCCACTTAGCTTGCAACCCCATTTTTAAAATTTTCAGCAAGTGTTATGCCTCATGAACCATACATTATAGAGCCCCTTTAGCTCATCAATTGATAAGTAGGAGGTATTTTCCACAGTGTGTCAAATTGTAATATTACTATCAGGATTCAACCATGTAGTTTTTACGAGTTAAACTCATTGACCCATGTTTCATGAGTAGTGGTTCACAAGAACCCATCTCTCATGATAATGTATGGTCCACTTAGCACTCATTGCATCTAGGTGATGCTCACAAAGGTGAAGCATTGGGCCTTCTCGAGAGGTCACCCATCCCAGTACTACTCCAGCTCAAGCACGCTTAACCACATAGTTTCCTCTAAGGTTAAGCCCACTTAGCTTGCAACCCCATTTGCAAAACCTTCATTTTTATTGCTTTTTGTCAATTTCGTCCTTGAATTCTTGATTTTATAATTATATTTCATGAGTAATGGCATAGATCTTGATTCTTGTTTTGAATTAGATTAGGTTTGATTAATTGCATTTATCTTATTTGACACCATCAATTTCCCCCTTACACATTATAGCACACCCAGTGGGACCACGGTCCTTAGCACTAACGATCTTCTAAGCTAAATTTGAAGTTGTAGGTTCCATAAGCGCTCTGGAGAAATCTTCACGCACAGGTTCCAAAAAAAGTTTGCACTCTACTTCATGGTTTTAGCACACTTGACATGTTTTCCAGTGCTTCTGACATTTTCCTACGCTTATGCTAAAAAATAAAGATGCTTTTGAATTTTTCATGTGCTTTTGCTTTCAAAAACAGAGATGCTTTTGACTTTTTTTGGTGCTTTTGCTTTCTGACAGAGGCTACTTTTGACTATTTTTCTTTCGCTTTTGCTCTGTCAAGCTTTTGTCCGAAAGTTGAATGTTGGTTTTCGATTTCTAACACTAATGGGTACCTGATTTGAATGTGTGACACGTACTAAGGTTTGTTTATGCCAGATTTTTAGAGGTATAACAGGTGTTTATCCAAAAAAAAAATTAGCGCATTTACTGCAGGGAAGACGAATGGTCGAAGAATTTTGAATTTTCAAAGCTTTCATAAGTTAGAAAATTTTAAATTGGTGCTTAAAAAGAACCCCACAAATGAACATTTCAGTTTTGGTGCTCTAAAATGAACATTCTCAAAGCTTTTTAGACTAGAAAATGCTTTCAAATTGTTGCTTAAAAAGAACCCCACAAACAAACATTTTGGTTTTGGTGCTCTAAAATGATTTTTTTAAATCTTTCATAGTTAGAAATTTTCAAATTGATCCTTAAAAAGAACCCCACAAAAGGAACATTTTGGTTTTGGTGCTTTAAAAATGAACTTTCTCAAAGCTCTAAAGAAATGCTTGATTTTTGACCAAGCGATTTCATTTTGTTGACGAACGCTTGACTTCATTTTGTTGACCAAATAAGACAAAGATCTAGAGAAAACTCAGTTTTGGGCTTTAAAATGAACAAATCAATTTCGTGTCTTGCATATTGCGATATTTTTGTCTGAAGTCCATAACACTTCACTTTAGTGCAATTAAAAAGAAAATTGTTATGTTATTCACACTTTATTTTGGGGATAGCACCACTCAAGGCGCTTAAAAGGAATGAACATTGCAATGAAGTGTATTCTGTGTATTTTGTGTTTGGAAAACTAGGTGTCTATCCTCTCCCCTCGCGCTTTTTGGCGATCTTGGGTGATAAAAAAAACATCTTGAGTTTCACACATGTGTTTACATCTTAAAGCATACCTTTAGAGGGCTTTCCTTTTGAGACACATCTCTCACTAGAGAACTAAAAGGCAACCCAAGCAATACTTTGTTTTGGTCTGCTATATAAATTATTGTGGGTGTGAGAAAAGTTCATCACCCACCTAGTGTGGATGCTCTATACTGATGAATGTCTCCCTCGGCATTTGTGTGATACATAAAAACCCACAAGGGTTGGGTGGCCTCTTAATTGAGTGAATCACCACATGTATAGACACTAGTTATCCCAAAACATGACTAATAACCAATGTTTGTAGAAGCCACCCCTTTTATCCAAAACATACTCTGAAGTGGTGCATCAGAACTTTGATTCTGAGAAGTTACTTACCAAGTCTGACTTATGATTGAGTGTAAAAACCTCTACATTCGTTGCATGTAAAATTATCCCCTCGGGGCATGAGGTAAACCCATCTAGGAAGAAGTGTCTATCCCTAGGGTGTACTTTGTCTTCACAAAATTTCCAAAGATCTATTCAGTTACTTTGAAACATCAAACTTTGTGCCTGAATTTAAAATGAACACATCAAAACAAGCACTTAACATGGTTCTAAAATGACAAACCCTTTTGAATTAGTGTGAATCCTTTGAAAAGAGTCATATATTTGCACTCCTAAAAGATATCGTAAAACAATATCTTTGAAGGTTTTTGGATATTTAGGCTCACATTTCAAGTCACATTAGGAAAAAAGTAAACATTGGAAACTATAACTTTATCATTTCTACCTCTATGAACTTTGAGGACAAGCGGATCAAGCAGATGCATCAAGCTGCTACAAATACTAAATTGGAAGAAAAAAAAAATTGAACAAAGGCAGCTTTTGCTACTATTTATGCTATACTTGACCAAAAATTGGTCACACTTGCCAAAAACAACTTGCTTTTTCTCTCTGTTTTATGACAGCTACTAATGAAAATTTGTCGCTATTGAAAAACCTAGCGTAATCGCTACAAAATTAGCTACACTTGATCTTTTTGTGTCGCATTTGACAAAATTTTCCTAGCACAATTACTAAACTGCTTGCATTTTCCAAATAGCTCACTTTTGACTATGTAAATTCACCACATTGAGAAAGCTACACATAGAGGCTGCACTTGAAATTTCTATGTGCATTTTCTTTTCAAAACTTAGCACACTTGACAAAAACCTGGTCATAGTTGACAAAATTGGTCACTTTTGCTAAAAAACTAGCCACTTTTGCCTCAATCCTATCACTCTTGCTCTATATCCTATTGAAAATTAGAAAAAATGATCCGAAGTTGGTTACAAGATCCTTTCTAGCTCAAAACAATCAAAATCCCAAGATACGTCATCCAATTTCAACATTCCATCCTACTTTTGGAAATCAAAATCAAGACAAACAAACTTGGATTATTTCCTCAACCACACTTCTAAGATATTAACAATTGCTTGGACCTCAAAGCTAGTTCAAGTAATCCTTTCCACAACATATCCTCTAGAAGAAGAAGTGAAATATCGATCCAAGCCTTTGAGCATTTTGAGATCCAAGAATGGTGTCATTCCAAAACAACACTCAAACCTTAGGGTCTTGAGCTTCATAACAACCATATCAAAACAAAATTTCACTTTTATGGCCATTTGGCGCCCGATTTCTCTAGTTCAACAACCAAACCTTACAACACCAATCATACAACCAAGTCTCACACAGGTCGAAGGTGAAAAAATGGATATTATTAGCAGTTTAAGGAGCTTCATTTTTTAGAAGAACGAAACACCAAACCAATGGAGAAATACAACCAACATCCTAGATAAAGAGGAAGCGAAAGAAGATCTTGCAGTTGGAAGGCCTGTATTACCACCTCCTACATGGCAATAGGTATCCATCCTTCATGATCTCTAGCAAGAACAAAATCCTTAAATGAAATCCATATTTTTCTTTTCAAAGAAGCATCATAGTCCAAAGTTTATCAAGGGGCACATGATCTTGAAATCTTATCTCAATCAGGACCTCTTGCTAAGAAATTTTTATAGACACTTTTTAATGGAAAAATCAGAATTGCATACTCAATAGAAAATCCAAAAAAAAATGCAATTTCATTGTCCTTAAAAAAAAAATCCAAAAATAAAAGCATTCTTTCATTTCATAGTTAGGAGTCACAAAACATTCACAAAAGCTTGGCAGTTGCTTATGACAATTATGAGATCACAACATAAAAAGAACATGAAGACGATCAAAGGAAATGCTAGCATACCCCTAATAAACACCACAAATGATGAAATTGGCCCATGGGGCTATAGGCCAAGTGACCTTGAAACACCTCAAAAGAGACCCACATTCAACACAACACCTAGTGAGGAAAAGGTGATCCGTAGAAAACAAGAAACAATAGAAAGAGAAAACAAGAACCCAAAGGATATGGTTATAGAGGAGGTGGATAGTGAGGAAGAGATAAATGATTAAGAAGTATTTCAACATTCAAACAATATCAAGGTGCTCAAGTTGATGGACAAACTCCTAAGAAAAGATCTGAACACTTACTTTTTCAAATTGGCACAGAGTGGTGCTAAATTTCCTATAGACTTTAATGTGGAAGCTCTCAAAGATCCTTATCTAATACCCTTAGGAGATAACTTAGTTGTGAGAGAAATACCTAAACTGTTGGAGATCCCAAACATGCCACTCATATTTGCACAAGGAAAAGATCAACCAGTGGAAAACCCCTTGTATAGAAAACCAACTCAAATCGAACAAGCGACAATGGCCCAACAGTATCAAAGAGATCCATCCCAATATGTACCACAAAGAAAAAATTCACCACTAGGACAATACGTGCCTCAAATCACCTCGTATATTGACCCTTCCCAAAATGCACCAAATCAACAAGGGTGATTTCCACAATAGTACCATCAACCAAGAGGGTCCTATGGTCCCCTTCCAAATTAACAACACCAACAACATGGTGTGCCATAGGGTACCCTTTCCAATCAACAAGGTGGGCCACATGGTCCCTTTCCTAATCAATAGTACCAACAACAAGGTGTAGCACAAGGTCCCCTTCCCAATCAACAAGGTGGGCCACACAGTCCCCTTCCTAGTTAATAGTACCAACAACAAGGTGTGCCACATGATACCCTTCTCAAATTGTCCCATCAACAAGGTAACCCACCAACACACCATTATGGAAACCTTCAATATAATTCACCACAACAACAAGGTGTGCAACATGGTACCCTTCTCAATTTGTCCAATCAACAAGGTAACCTACCAACACACCATCAAGGAAACCTTCAATATAGTTCACCCGAAAAACAAGGTGTGTCATATGGCACCCTTACTAATTCAACCCCTCAACAAGGTATCCTTCCAATGCACCACCAGGGAAACCTTTAATATAGTTTGTCCCAACAACAAGGTACCCCACCAAAGCACCACAAGGGAAACCTTCAGTACAACTCATCCCAACAATAGGGTGTACTGCTAATGCACTACCAAGGTACCCCTCCTCCACAACAACAACAAGGAGATAAGCCTCCTTATGTTCAACAAGGAGCTAACCCTCCTTACATTCAACAAGGAGCTAAACCTCCTTATGCCCAGCAAGGAGTTAACCCTCCTTCCACCCAACATGGTTACCAAGGTCTTGTACCGATAATACTCAACTTATGGCCAAAAAATGGTAGGACAACAAAGTTACTATTCGTAGGATCCCCAAACAAATGTACCAAAACTAAAGATGGAAATGCAACTACTAGCAATGAATCAAAGAATATCAGACATGCAGATAGGGAAACCAAAGAAAAATTATTCCTTCAAGACATATTTCCATTTCCTTTCGATCATTCCATCATTATACTTCCCTTTTTTGAAAAAATTTGAGATACCAAAGTTTGATAAATACAAAGTAAAGGGATATCTAGTAGAACACATGAGAGATTTCTCGGTAGCATGCATGGAAGTCCAAAACAATGATTCATATCTAATGAGGCTCTTCCCTTGTAATCTTACTGGTCATGCCATAGAGTGGTTTTCCCATCTACTACGAGGAATTAAAAGCTTTGATGAACTATCTACCAAGTTCATAACCCACTTCTCATTCAATATAGAACATGACATCACCATCACAAATTTATCCAAAATTAAGCAGAGTTAAGGAGAATCCTTCACCTCATACCTACATATATGGTGACATAAGGCTAGCTGATGCAAATGGCCCATTCTCGACAAGGAAATAGTAGACATATTTGTTTCTAATGTCCAAGTAGAAGTCAACTACCAAATTACCGTGTTGTGTCCCACAAAATTTGAAAAGGCCATTGAGAAGGGATTGCACATAGAAAGGGCCCTCATAGTGAGAGGAGTGATCAAGATTAAAAACCCAAGAGACGATCCTTCTAGTTCAAACAAGAAACCTAAAATTTAGGCCAAGAACAAAAAACATTACAAACAACGGGGGTAGTGGATGCTAGAGCAATATGGAATGTACAAAATCCTAATGTACCTCAAAACAAACCTCAATTGGCACAAACAAGCTATACTCCTAATAATGCACAAAACACTCAAATTACCTATCCCCAAAATAATCAAGTAGTCAACCAACAGACAAATCAAGGAGGGCAACAGAGGAGATACAATCAACCAAGAAGGAAGTTCATGGTATTAGGAGAGTCACTTGAGATATTAATGTGTAAAGTAGTGCAACAAAACCTCATCAAGGTCAATGATCACCCAAACTATGAGGAACCAA
>VDFB02275232.1:0-40253 GCA_007258455.2 Sequoia sempervirens | reverse complement strand
TATTGACCCTTCCCAAAATGCACCAAATCAACAAGGGTGATTTCCACAATAGTACCATCAACCAAGAGGGTCCTATGGTCCCCTTCCAAATTAACAACACCAACAACATGGTGTGCCATAGGGTACCCTTTCCAATCAACAAGGTGGGCCACATGGTCCCTTTCCTAATCAATAGTACCAACAACAAGGTGTAGCACAAGGTCCCCTTCCCAATCAACAAGGTGGGCCACACAGTCCCCTTCCTAGTTAATAGTACCAACAACAAGGTGTGCCACATGATACCCTTCTCAAATTGTCCCATCAACAAGGTAACCCACCAACACACCATCATGGAAACCTTCAATATAATTCACCACAACAACAAGGTGTGCAACATGGTACCCTTCTCAATTTGTCCAATCAACAAGGTAACCTACCAACACACCATCAAGGAAACCTTCAATATAGTTCACCCGAAAAACAAGGTGTGTCATATGGCACCCTTACTAATTCAACCCCTCAACAAGGTATCCTTCCAATGCACCACCAGGGAAACCTTTAATATAGTTTGTCCCAACAACAAGGTACCCCACCAAAGCACCACAAGGGAAACCTTCAGTACAACTCATCCCAACAATAGGGTGTACTGCTAATGCACTACCAAGGTACCCCTCCTCCACAACAACAACAAGGAGATAAGCCTCCTTATGTTCAACAAGGAGCTAACCCTCCTTACATTCAACAAGGAGCTAAACCTCCTTATGCCCAGCAAGGAGTTAACCCTCCTTCCACCCAACATGGTTACCAAGGTCTTGTACCGATAATACTCAACTTATGGCCAAAAAATGGTAGGACAACAAAGTTACTATTTGTAGGATCCCCAAACAAATGTACCAAAACTAAAGATGGAAATGCAACTACTAGCAATGAAACAAAGAATATTAGACATGCAGATAGGGAAACCAAAGAAAAATTATTCCTTCAAGACATATTTCCATTTCCTTTCGATCATTCCATCATTATACTTCCCTTTTTTGAAAAAATTTGAGATACCAAAGTTTGATAAATACAAAGTAAAGGGATATCTAGTAGAACACATGAGAGATTTCTCGGTAGCATGCATGGAAGTCCAAAACAATTATTCATATCTAATGAGGCTCTTCCCTTGTAATCTTACTGGTCATGCCATAGAGTGGTTTTCCCATCTACTACCAGGAATTAAAAGCTTTGATGAACTATCTACCAAGTTCATAACCCACTTCTCATTCAATATAGAACATGACATCACCATCACAAATTTATCCAAAATTAAGCAGAGTTAAGGAGAATCCTTCACCTCATACCTACATATATGGTGACATAAGGCTAGTTGATGCAAATGGCCTATTCTCGACAAGGAAATAGTAGACATATTTGTTTCTAATGTCCAAGTAGAAGTCAACTACCAAATTACCGTGTTGTGTCCCACAAAATTTGAAAAGGCCATTGAGAAGGGATTGCACATAGAAAGGGCCCTCATAGTGAGAGGAGTGATCAAGATTAAAAACCCAAGAGACGATCCTTCTAGTTCAAACAAGAAACCTAAAATTTAGGCCAAGAACAAAAAACATTACAAACAACGGGGGTAGTGGATGCTAGAGCAATATGGAATGTACAAAATCCTAATGTACCTCAAAACAAACCTCAATTGGCACAAACAAGCTATACTCCTAATAATGCACAAAACACTCAAATTACCTATCCCCAAAATAATCAAGTAGTCAACCAACAGACAAATCAAGGAGGGCAACAGAGGAGATACAATCAACCAAGAAGGAAGTTCATGGTATTAGGAGAGTCACTTGAGATATTAATGTGTAAAGTAGTGCAACAAAACCTCATCAAGGTCAATGATCACCCAAACTATGAGGAACCAAGATTCAACACACCATGGTACAACGAGGACTTGTGTGAATTCCACAAAATCAAAGGACACACAACAAACAACTTCAAGAGACTAGAGCACATCATACAAGACTTGATATACAAAGGAGAAGTGGATGTCGAACATCATCCTGGAAACAAGGACCTCTAGATATACACAAATCCAATTCCAAACCATGCTAAAAGGAATGATAAAGGAAAGGACCAAGACTATCACAATGCAAATTGCACTTATGGTGACACAGTTCTAGGTAGCCTCTCTCAAGCAAATGACACTAGGGTAGATGTCATGACTATATGAGGTGGAGACAACGACTATAACACAACTAATCATCAAGGGAGAGTTACAATACAAGGAGCCCCACCTAAGCCCACGACTAAGTCATCAAATGACTACAACATTGTGGAACAATTGAAGAAGACCCCTACCTTGATCTCAATCCTAGAATTGCTAAAATTATCACCCGCACATAGGGAAATACTAGAAAAAGCATTAGAAACAACGGTCCCCAACAACCTTAATCTAGATCAATTCCAAGCCATGGTTGGAAAAATCACGACCAATCACCATTTAGTCTTTTTTGAGAAAGATCTCCCATAAAATTCATTCCATAACCAAGCTCTCTATATAGAGGTTGGCATCCACAAAAACATGGTCAAATGAGTGTTGATAAACAACAGTGCATGTCTAAAGATCTGTACTTTGAAATTCATAAAAGAGTTGGGGTATTCTGATGATGTGATAGACAAAGCAAATAGAATTACTATAAGGTACAATGATGACCTTGAAAGGAACTCAAAAGGCACAATTAGGTTACCAGTATAGATAGGACCAACCATCACAGAAACTACATGTCAATTACTTGACCTTGAGTTACCTTATAACCTCCTCCTGGGATGCCCTTGGATTCATGCATTACAACTAGTCCCTTCAACCTTTCACCAATGTCTAAAGTTTCCTAATGAAGGAAAGGAGGTGACATTATATGCCAATCCTGAACCCTTCCACTTTTGTGTAAAATTAGAGGAGACGTATAATAAAATCTAGCATATACCCAACAATGACATATCCTTTCATTCATTCTCATATATTGACCCTTCCACAATACCATCCACCTCACCAGCATCAAGTGAGCAACCAAAAATTAAAGAAAGGTTCAAGTACTTGAGAAGGGTAATGAAAATTATCACTTCAACCAAGCATTTTGCATTGGCATACTTCCACCATGACCCAAGATTTATGGAGGCCCAAAGAAAATAAAATATGTTTAAACAATACAAATGATAGCCAAATGCATAATTTTCACCAAGTGGGAAGATATGAAGGATGAAGAGATATTCAAATAAGACTTGACATCAATGATTTACAAAGAGGACCAAAAGGAACCAGAACAACCACAACCCATTCTAGATAATTAATCCTAATAGTAAAGGTTATCAATTAGCTAAAAAAATGGGATATCAAGGAATAGGTGGCCTTGGGCTACACAAACAAGGAAGATGGGAGCCTATCATACTAGAACAAAGAAATAAAAATATGGGACTAGGTTATGATTCAAAAGATACTTCAAAAACTGGATGTACCCCTTTTAAGAAATGAACGCCTTCTACTAGTGTTAAGATGTTGGACATATACCATCGTATGGACAACAACTTACCCATTGAGGACTTATTTGAGTGCTTTAGCATAAGCATAGCCCCTATCTAAATTATCAAAAATGACTTATTATTCTAGAATGAACACTAATGAGTACAAATGGGATTCTCCTTCCTTTTTCATTAAATGCATTTCCTCTACCTGAAGTGATGTTGACCTAGACACCCAATGGGAGAATGGTACTAGAGCCATCATAACCATTTCAACCACCACTATAAGCTTTGTAGATAATGATTGTAGATAATAATGATAACTTACCCCTCTACTACCGACATTTATTGATAGATTGGGTCCAAGAACAACATACACCTGTTTTGGATCAATTCCAGAACAATGAAGCAATTGTAGCTCATGGGACTTTGAGCAGACATACCAACAGGAGATCACAAAGTAGGGTTCATCATGGAACTCAAACAATATGCATACTTTGATGGGGAGATTGTATCCTCTAGTCACAAAAATAAAAAAAGATAATATAAAAATAAAAATATGATCCCTTAGAGAAAACCACAGTGTGGCTCTATTAGATCCCGAAAAGAAGAAAATAAAGGATGTATCCAAAGGTGAAAACCTCTCTGAGGCACCAAAGGATGGAGGATTCAATCTCCCCATATCTAAATATCAAGAAATATCAACACTCCTAGTGGAAGAAGTAGAATCCATCAATGTTGGCACAATAGAGAACCCAAAGATCACATACCATTGGTCTCACTTGATCCTGAAGAGAAAGAAAACTTCACAACATTCATCAATGACAAAAAGATAAACTTTGTGTGGACCTATATAGATATGCCTAGACTACACCCAACACTAGAAGTGCATCATTTGGTCGTATTCCCTGGAGCACAACTTATCAAGCAGAAACTAAGGAAAATGCATCCTCAAATAGCATTGTTGGTAAAGGTAGAACTAAAGAAATTACTAGATGTGGATTTCATCATACCCATCGATTATCAAGAATGAATCACAAATCTAGTACCAATGTCCAAACCCGTTGGGGGCATAAGGATCTGCACATACTTTTGAGACCTGAACAAAGCTTTCCCAAAGGATGACTTCCCACTTCCAAGTAATGACATGATTGTGGATCTAACAGTGAAGCATGAGATACTACCATTAATGGATGGTTTCTCTGGGTATAATTAGATAAAAATATGCCCTGATGATCAACATAAAATGGAATTTACTTGTGCCTGGGGAACCTTCTGCTGGAATGCCATTCCATCTGGCCTAAAGAATGCAAGAGCGACATATCAAAGAGAAATGACAACCATCTTTAACGATATGCTACATACAAGCATGGAAGACTATGTGGATGAAATTCTAGCAAAGTCCATCAAAAGGGAAGATCGCTTGGCCAATCTTGCAAAGGTGTTTGATCAGGTCAAACAATATAACTTGAGACTCAACCTGAAAAAATGTGCCCTCAGAGTAACATACAAAAAGCTACTAGGGTACATAGTGTCAAGAAGGGGGATTGAAGTAGATCCTGTGAAAGTAAAATCAATACAAGAGATGCCTCCACCCAAGACATTGAAGCAACTGAGGAGCTTGCAAGGGAAGTTGCAATCCATTAGGTGATTTATCACACAACTGGTAGACAAATGTCACCTATTCACCCATCTCCTACACAAAGATGTCACTTTCAAGTGGGATGGGAGATGTGACCAAGCATTCCATCAAGTTAAGGAGTACCTACTCACTCCTCCAATCTTAATGCTGCCTATTCTAGACAAAGAAATGGTACTCTATGTGTCTACAACACAAGTAACGTTGGGAGCTCTTCTAGCACAAAAAGATGATAATAAAAAAGAAAGAGCAGTCTACTAGATCAACCAAACATTGGTGGGCTACAAGTTGAACTACTCACTCATAGAAAGAGTGTGTCTCTTGGTCATATTTGTGACACAAAAGCTAAGACACTATATCTTAAATATACAAGTAAGGTTGATTTCAAAGCTAGACCCAATAAAGTACTTATTAGAAAAGGCGGCCCTAATAGGCATAATTGCTAAATGGGTAATGATTCTAAGTGAATTCAATATAGAACATGTAGATAGAAGAGCCATTAAGGGACAAATTATAGAAGACCAGCTAGTTGATGCACCAATAGAAGATTGCAAGCCTCTTACAGTAGACTTCCTAGATGAAAGTATATTGCTAATGAAACAGACAAGCCATTGGACCTTGTATTTTGATGGGTCCCACACTCAACATGACTCTAGAGTAGGTATCCTATTTCTCACAACACAAGAAGATAGTATACCCAAAGCATACATGATTGCTTTCCAATGCACAAACAATATCTCAAAGTATGAAGCTCTAATCACAGGTCTCAAAATGGCTATTAAATGGAGGATAAAAGAACTAAAAGTCTTCAGAGACTCTCAACTGGTGATCAGACAAGTCAACAATGAGTACCAAACAAAAGATGACTGTTTGATGCTATATAAAAGGATGGTGGATAGCTTTAAGGAATATTTTGTTACAATAACCTTTGAAAAAATTCCTTGGATCAATAACAAAGCAGTCGATGTCATGGAAATAATAGGGCCACTTCTTGATATTTTGTAGAATATTCCTAAGTATGAGTTCCTTGTGGAACAACTGCTCATACCATTATTCGACATCCCAAAATTAGAACTATTATGTGCTATTGTTGGTCCTAACTCTGCATTGCACCAAGACACATTTGATTACATTGAACATGGTATCATACCACTTGACCTAACACCCACCCAAAAGAAGACCTTCACACGTAGGACTTCCCAATTTACAATCCTAAGCGATAATCTATATCATTGTAGTTTAGATGGTAGGTTACTCCAATGTCTTAATGTAGAAGAAGCACACAATGCCTTACAAGAGGTACATGCAGGTGTTTGTGGGTCCCACTCTAGTGGACCTAACCTAGTCCAAATGTTGCTAAGAATAGGGTACTACTAGCCCTCCATGGAACAAGAATGTATTGTTGAATTCTCAGTTGTCTTTGGTTGTCCTTGATGACAAAATTGATTGGTTGGTTGACATAATTTCATGGAATTATGACTCATAGTACTTTGGCATTGGTATCTTGACACATAGTTCAGTTGATTTAGGAATACTATTGTTTGGTTGGCACATTGATCTTGGATTATGGCATATACAGTTTTGGCACATTGTTTTAGTCTTTGGCATTCAATATCTTGTTCTTGAATAACATTATGATGCAGATTTACTTTCAGTTCTATATTGTTGTGGTACTGAACTTGCTGACTCCATGTTCAGATTGTCTTGCATATACAGGTGTTGAGCTATGAATTTGGCTTTCAGGTGATATCATTTATATGGTTGATCATTATATTGTTTTGATGAGACATACAGGTGATGATAGATGAGAAATACAGGTGATGACATTTTAGTGAAGGTATATTTGTGTTTCAGATTTCATGAATACATCTTTATGCTCAATTAGTTTATCAAACTACATTTATATGCACACAACATTCATGCATTTCTTGGTGCTTACATGATAAGGTGAAAGTTATTGTTTCACTAGCACACATTATATTATGGTCAAGCTTCTCTTTCATATCATTTACTTTTGGTATAAAGTGCAAAGGCATTCATGTGTAGAAGTATTTGGTATTGTTTGGTATCTCAGATAATCTTTTAGAGGTCTTGGTATTCATCTTTATGATCAATTCACGTAGATTTGACTTGGCATTGTTAATATTTGGATTCTTCAAAGTAACATTTTATGATTTAAATATGGACACATTCATTTTACATGGAATCAACTTGGTTTCATTATATAGTTTATTTTCCCTTGATAGTTATTAGGCATCTATTGTTTCTAATAGCAAGTGTTTAATTTAAAGGAAGTCAAATGTAATCGGGTGTCTACCATATCATATATGACATATAACTCTTTTACCTTTATTTTCTATCGGCCTTTGTATTGTTTTAAAGTCATGTAACACATGAATATCGTCCTTCACACCAAAACACTAGATTTATTATTTTTCGGCCTTATCATGTTGTCAACATAACATCATTAAGGATGACTTGGCAGTAACATTATCATTATGGGGTTGACTTGGTAGTGATTGTTCGCGGACTTCAAACTTCATTATGATGTTTCTTTTGGACTTCAAATGATATTGAATATCATTACTTTCACAGATTTGACAACATTATTCACTTGAGTTTTGTATTTGATAGGGAAAAATGAGTTTTGTAACTAACATTTTGCTAAAGGAAAAACCCTAGCCACCTGGAGTCAACATGGAAGAGAGGTTTGATCGATAGTTTTAAAGAACTCAAAGTCGAGTATTCTATTTCTGGTTTCTACATTTGTTAACAGGTATTATTGAGCCTTTTATAATTTGTTTCAAGTAAGAATGGTTTGTTATTGAGCTCAAATGTGAATAGCTTCAGTTAGTTTTTTTTTTATAAATTGCTCAGAATTGAAATGCATTATTTCTTAATAAAGATTTGAGAGTTGTTTTGAGATTCAAATGGCATTTGATGTAGGGCTTATGGGGTTGTTTAGAAACCCTAATTGCATTCATTGATTTGAGGATCCGTTTGAAATAGTTGGTTGATTAATGAATAGAGTTTCATTGTTTAGAAATGATGAATCAAAGATCTTTCAGTTATTCCTTTTTGGAATCCATTTCTTAATTGTATTGTATTGAATAAATGTATGGCTGAAAGCCATTTCTAAGGAGAGAGAATTAGTATGGCTGAGGACGAGAGTTGAAGTAACAATCAAATTTGTAGACTTGTGAGGGTATTTTATTGAAACATCTTTATAGTGTAAAAACAGGGGTTTTGAGAGAACATTATTCTCTCTAGTTATATACAGATATTATTTTTTATTGTAGAATATTTTTGTAATCAAGTACTGGCATTCACAATACATATTCTTTAATGGGCTATAATGCAAAATATCCTATTGTATAATATTAAGATGTTGTGATTGTAGAAGATAATTGCAATTACAAGACCTTGATAGTTTACATTGTTTATCGAGAAACATTGAAAGAGGGGTTGGTGCTCCTTGAGATTGGTGCCTCTAAATGAGGGGTTGGTGCTCCTTGAGTGGGTTCTCAAAGATCAGCTTGTAAGGCATTGTAAGCAATGGTTTTTGAAGTTAAACCAGTAAGGCAGTTTTGGAGTGGTTTTTCTTCCCTAAAAGGGTTTTCCACTCAACAAAATTCTATGTTCTCTTCTTGTGTGGTTTGTGCTTATCTTGTTTAAGTTCTCGTTCTATCATTTGTCAAATTATTTCATGAAAGTCTCTAATACATGTTTAATATCTCATTTTGAAAGGATTCAAAGTATAAAGTTCAATTTGTCATAAAAGTGTTCAAACTTATGCATAAAGTTATGTGAAAATAAAGCATTGAAAAGGAATTGTTCAAGCTATATAATATGAACAATTACAATTATCTTTGACATGGTTGAGTAAAGTCTTTGTGATCAGTCATTCTGTTGTTAAAGTATGTAATGCCTTGCCAAGGAATCCAATAATACAAAGCATTAAGTAGTGAATTATCCGAATAATTTTTTTTTAAAGTCATTCGATTATACAATTGTCATAAGGATTCCAAGATGAAGTTACTTTGAACATTATAAATAAGAACATCAAACTAATATAAAGTTTAAAACGCAAGTACAAACCACACATTCATAAATGAATTTTCAAAACTTATACAATCGTGTCATTTATATATTCAAATTACAATTAGTGAGATTCTCATAAATCTAAATACATCATAATGGTGTTACAATGAGTTCACTGATAAACATGAGATATATATATATATATACAATAAGGGTATAGATCTCCTCATAACAGATATCCACATCCGAATACGATCAACGTCCACTGTCACGATCAACAAAGTAACAAGAACCAGCTACAAGTATAATATCACCTGTAAGAGTATCCAATGAAAGTGTAGCACGGTTTCCACCCAACCGCGTGAAACCCGAAGGTCCACTCCCTCCGTGCTAGGAGATAGTGACAGGTCCAGAAGACAATCAAACACATAACAAGGAACATACATTAAATTACATGGTTGACTACACATAATGACATGACCACATCAAACCAAAGTATTCACATCATATGCTTCCAGAGACGACCACAATAAAATAGTTAACTCAAAACAAGAGACTACAATCATGCTTCAGGACAAAGTGTCATCACATAGTTGTTCTAAGTTACCCTGGTGAATCTTCTTAGACTCCCAGCCCTCATCCAGAGTTACCCTGGCAGTCTCTACCGATTCTCGACCCTTAGACAATCACATGTGGAACCGAATTACCGTTCAACAAGACAAGGTAAACGACTAAGCCATTCCAGGCCTTCTCAACCTACCCTTAATCTATAGGAGCATTAAGAAACTAGGTGAGGCATTTATTTATCTGAATTTAATTAATGAATCCCAAGTACAATTATTAATATTTTCATTGAATTAATAACTTTCGATAGGTTACCCTGGCCACCACTTTGGGTTCCAGCCCCTAACAAAAGCCACTCTTCCTATAAACATGATGTCACATCAAAACACCAAGGATTGCCAATATGTATAGGAAACAAAAGTATAGTAGAACATATCTCATTCGTGGTCCAATCATTGAACAACTCAACACCTTTAAGGTGACAAATAACTCTAGTATGGCATAGTCCCAAAATAGATCAAGGTATAAGAATGACAATGTTCAAGAATCAAAAGTTTACATCACAAATTCACTTCCTAACCTTAGGAAACTTAACAACTTACAATCACAAAATCAAGATGTTCAATCTCAAAGCATCCTTGATTCCTAACCATAATAAAAGCATGGTTCAAATAATAATAACCTCATTCACACCATTTTTAAGCCTTACCAATATAAATTAAATCTGACACATTAGTGTTGATCAAATATTTATCACTAAAATAACTTAATGGACCAAAAACCACAAAGGATAATCCATTATCATATTCAAATAAAAATATCATTTATAATTCAATTTATTTTAAAATTATTCTCTATCAAGAATAAAATAGATTCTAATAATTTGTGAATTATCATAAAAAGGCTAAACAATTTAAATATACATATATATATATATATATACCTATTTGTTTAGATTGATTCATTATTACAATTGAATCTAAATGATTAAGAACACATTTAAATATATAATCATCAACTCATAGATCAAATATCTAGTAGCAATTATCCAATCTTTTATCTGCAATTATTTTAATTATAGTACACACACTTTTCATGTAGAATTTAATAGAGAAAAGAAAACTCAAATAAGATTCAAGTAAATGCCTCGTCATGCAAAATATCAAACTCTAAATATTCCAAATCTTAAACTGGCAGATCATTAATGCATTTGATTGAGTATCAGATATTCTACAAGTTTACTTAAATGTGTTAAGAACATAGTCTACGGATTCAATAAATTTATACACTCTTTGTTTACTACAGATATGCGTTTTAACTATTATGCATGCGCATTAATCTTATAGTAAAATCTCATATGCATGCTTGGTAATATATATATATATATATTGAGAACTTCACTCAACAAGAGTAAATTATACAATCCACAACTCTTAACTTCTAAAATTGAACGCAAAAAGGAAATATTCTATCATTGACAAGCGACACTCAAAATCTAATAGAGGTAATTGGGTGAATTCTTTTTTTTTACCAGTGAGAAATATGTCGACGCATGCTACCTTAGGCTTGATTGTGTATACATAAACCTCTAGTCAAGTTTGTAACTCAACAAGAGTCTATACTATCAAATAGACACTCTTCAGGCGCTGGAATATCAATTCCCTAACCTCATAGTGAAGTTTATTGTACATTGCTTGTATAGTATAAGGTAACTTATTTATATTAAAGGAATAAAGGCGCAGGGGAAGAAAAACATCTCAGTTGTCATGCTTTAAATGAAGTATACAATAACAATGAATAACTCTAACTTAACCATCATTAACACCAGATTTCAAGGCGTCACTGTAAAGTCTACTCAATTGGCAACATATTCATCTCCTTGTCAAGTCAACATATTAAGACAAAGAGGTGATCTTACATAACAATTAAAATTTCATTACCAAGGAAAAAGGAGAGAGAGGCGGCACAACTTAGGAAGAATACATACAGATAATTTGAAGTCAAAAGCCATCAAATAGGAAACTAATGGATTTATTTAAAAATCATTACAACATTCTCATTTTCAATTACAACAGACGTAACAAGTCGCCAAAGAAATCAAAAGGGAAATTTAATCTCAAAAGTCTTCTAAGTACAAGTGTTGCTCTTGAGATAGGTTGCGAATATACTTAAGGAGGTTTCTAAGACCATGACAACATTTTAGTTTCAAAAGATACCACAGAAATATTATGTTAAAGTTCTACATCTTTGACAAGCCGACAATGAAATCAGGAAGATAATTTTAAACTATACACCCTACCATATTCAAACGTTGCCGCTGTGACAGATTTCAAAGAAATCAGGGAGCTTGTTTATACGTCCTCTCCCTTCTATTTTCAAGTGTTGCAATAGTGATAGGTCGCTAATGGAGTCAAAGCGATAACTCAAACCTCTACTTCATTCTGTTCTAAGCACTGCACTAGAAAATGGTTGCGAATCGAATCAGGGAGTTTGTTTGAACGTATGCACCCTTCTATGCTCATGTGTTGCAACTAGAGTTGATAGCTTATGAAATCATGGTGGTCATCTAAATCTAAACACCCTACCATTTTTGAGTGCGACAGTTGTGATAGTTGCTAATGAAACAGGTAGACTATTAATCCTCCGCACTCATCTAAGCTCAAATTGCCACTATGTTTGGTTGCCAAAAAGGGAATAAAATTTTCATTTAAAACTCCACAGCCTTCCATGTATCAGTGCGGCAACTGTGACAGATTGATGACGAGATTAAAGAGCTTATCTAATCCTCTACAACATTCGATTTTCAAAAACTGCAGACAAGATTGAAGCCACTACAGTTTTCTATGTTAAAGTGTTGCAGTTGTGGCAGATTGCTAATGAACCTAAGAGTTTATCAAAAATTATGATAACGTTTTTAGTTTAGGTTTACATAACACAGATAAGAGAGGCGACAAATTCTTAACCTTGAAGAACTCATTACCAAGGAAGAGATACAAGGCGGTGGCTATCATGAGAATCATCGTCAAGTAATTTACACTATAGACATTGTACCATAGTTACAATGAATATTATACATGTCGGTATTACAACAAAGACAACTAATCGAATTAAAGTTTAAGAGAAATCCCAAGCGACATAGACTAGATAAAGGACATAACCCGATGCAAGGATTAGTGATGGAAGGTCAAGCACCCCCCCCAATGAAATTCTTATGATAATTAGAGATTAGCTAAAAGACCAGAACCGGCCTCCGTAATTAGACCTGTGCTGGCTATCATCAAAGAAAACAGACAAGACTAAGCTTGAGGGATACACGTGGCAATAAACGAGTCTGAAAAGATAAAAGAAAATGTTGCACTAGAGACTCAGGAGAAAACTTCAACTCCCTACTCAATTTCAACCTAACTAGAAGAGAACAACAGTAAATACAGAGGATGCAGCGTCTACAAAATAACTATGATTCATAGACAAAGAATGATAGAGGAGTGTTTAGAACACTAACATCGACTGAACAGGAGAATCTCTTTATAGTTTTCTTCAGCTATTCAAAAACTAAACAATAACGATTTCATTTGAATAGACTATACAACAAAGATACCATCACAAGGAAAATCAAATACTATAACAACAACCAAAAAATCCTATTCAAAAATTTTGAAACAAGAAGAAAACCTGGAAAATATTCCTAAAATTTTGGTGTAGATTTGATGCAAGATGTAGAAAGTTTGAAAGCATAGATTTCCTGACATGTGAAGAACCTTCAAATTCATTGTTTCCAAAAGATTTTTACTTAAACACAGAAGAATTTTTCTTTTCTTTTTTTCCAGAAATACTGCCGTACAAATACTTTTTAGAAGCTTATCTGTGCAAATAATTCTTCAAAGTTGCTGCTGTGAAAACTCTTCCCAAGCAAAAGCAATGTCGTGAATCAAATTGCAAACCGTAAAGATTTATTAATCCAATTAATTACCTCAAGTTACAACTTAACTAATTGCAATCATGCATTCCTAAAATTGCTCAAAATATCTAAGATATTATCCCACAACTCAAGTTTTCAGATATTTTAAACTTGTTGAAAACAATTCCTTTAAAATATCTTCTTTTCCTTTATTAAAATTTGCACAATTAAAATTAACAAATGTAATTAATTAAATATCCCTTTTGGGGTTGGGGCCCTAGCTCAGTTGGCTAAATCTTTCCTGTTGCAGGAGGTTGGTCACGAGGTCTAGTCTCCCCCACCCCCGTGGTATCAGAGGGCGTGTCGCGCCAGCGCCGCCGGTCACGTTAAAAAGTTTACCAGGCGCACTGCAGTTTATATGGGGTTGTGCTACCCGATTCCTGCAGTCTAAAAATAAATAAAAAATTAAATATCCCCTTTAATTTAGTTTGATAAATCATACCATCACCAAATCATATTGATTTAACATTTCAATAAAATCACATTTAATCAAAATAACTTAATTTAATCAAACTTTTTAAAGAACAGTAATTAACCCGTTTAATTTTAATTTAAACAAATCAACTATAAATATAAACACTTTAAAATCAAATATTTAAATAACAATCACATTAAATCGTTTATATTAATTAAATAACTATTTAACTTGTATAATTAATATTGCAAACAAATCAACTCACACAAACACAACACGATGAAAACAAATGACAAACAACAATGCGCGACAACCGATACTCGTTCAATGAAAAACGATGGCTAAAATGAGGACCTGACACTATCTCTGAATCAACATGATTTTATTGGATTAGGGTATGCTCAGACCTGACAAGCAGGTGAAGCCGACACCCAACACCTGTATTTGCATAAAACATCACTTGTTAAACATATTATCATTTATCGGAAAACACACTGTGAAGAAGAATCGCAGCGCAACAGGGTACTCACAAGTGAGTAGTGCTACACTGTCTTCTTCACTAGGACTGACAAGCATCAATATATCATAAACATCAATCACATCATGATAATCACATTAAAACTCAGAAACAACATGAACCATGTCACACACATGTCTACCATAATTACATCACACAAACATAATCAAATGATCCTGATGCCCAGTGTATCATCCACGTAGTAAGAAAAACAACATAATCACAATATCCAATGATCCATCTACAATATAAAATCCACATAATGTCAGATTCAAAAATGAAAACAACCAACAAAGTATCATAAGAACCTATCAACTAAACAAAGACAAACTAAAACCAAGTGTCAGAACTAGAGGGATACTACAAAGTATGTTGATTTGTCCATGTTCACTCTACATTTAAAAGGTTACATAAAGTTGTTTCAAGGTCTTAGTTCAAGTTATAATTCAAGTGAAAATTTTACATTACTCTAATCCACCCCCCTCTCTCAGAGTAATTCAAAAGTGTTGTCAATGTCAGTAGCATAGTGGCCTTGTTCACACACCAACACAGGAATTGAGACCCATCATAACACCATGGCCTTTCTCGCAATGGGGATTAGACTTGGTAGGTAAGATTTCTCCTACTTCCTCTAACGGGCATAAGTTTATTATTACTCCAACTAAGTACTTCACCAAATGGATAGAAGCAATTCCATTGACCTACATCACCGAAAAATAGATATCAAAGTTTATTCTAAATTATTTGATTTGTAGGTATGGAATTCCCCAAAAAATTATAATGGACAATAGAACCCCATTCAAGAATCAAGATGTCCAAGAGATTTGTTCCAAGTTCTTTATCCAACATAGATTCTCCATGCCCTATTAACCCAAATAGTTAGGTAGAAGCATCTAATGAAACCATACTAAAGATACTAAATAAAATTGTTAATGACACTTTTTGTGATTGGCAATTGTAGCTGAACCTAGCTCTATGGGCTTATTGAACCAACATCCAAACACCTACAAGTGCCACACTGTTCTCCTTGGTCTACAAATTGTAAGTTGTCTTACCTATCGAAGTTGAAATCCCCTCATTACGAATCTCACTAAAAGGCATGGTTAGTAACGAAGAGTATTGGGTATCTAGATTAAATGAATTGGATCTCCTAGATGAAAGGAATTTGAGCTTGTTAAACCATCTTTAGGTTTATCAAAATCAACTCAAACAAAGCTATGAAAAAAGGATCAAGGACATAAACTTTCAGGTTGGTGACTTGGTACTCAAAGAGAATCAAAAGGTACAATTGAATTAGGATGTCAAAGGAAAATTTGAACCCAGTTGGTTAGGCCCATTCATCATCACAACAAGCTATGTTTTGGAGCTTATGAATTGGATACTCTTGAAGGAGAACCCTTAGGTTAACCACTAGATAACAACCACCTCAAGAAGTTCTATACATGAAGCATGTCATAATGCCTAGGAAAAAGGGTAAAAATCCAAAAAAAAAGAGATAAAAAATACAAAAAAATAAAAAAGCAAGAAAAACAGTAAAGAGAAATAAAACATTCTTGTAGTGAAAACCACTTTGTGGCACTTCTAAAACAGGTACCATAGTGAAAACTTAGCAAACAGGTGCTATTTTTGAATAAGAATTTCATCGTTATCTATTGACACTATCTGAAGCATTCACCCACTTGTTCCATAATAAAGCATGTGTCCAACCATGGCTCGTTACTAATTTAGGAAATTAGTCTTGATTCCAATGAGGGGAAACTTCCCAAAGTTGGTCGTGGATTAGATTTTTATATATCCTATCATAGTCAAAACTATCAAAAAAAAAAAACATCTAGAAAACATTCAAAATCCAAAAACAACTGAAAACAACTTTGGATTATTCCTTTACTCAACAAGTGTAAGATATCAAAATTTTCTTGAACCTCATGGCTAGTTCAAGTAGATTTACTACAACATATCCTCTAGAAATAGAAGTGGAATATCAATCCAAGTTATCAATGTTGTTTGAAATCTTAAAAGTAGTTACGCTTTGAGTTAATACCAATCAAACTATGTGGTCTTTGTGTGTACAACGTAGGAAAGGATTAATAGCCCCTAAGGCCTTAGGTCAGTCCCCTTAGGTTTCTATCATGCTTTCTTTCAACTTAGTCACAAAAATTCAAAATCCAAAAACATTCACAACATTCAAAATCCAAAAACATCTAAAAAATAGAAAAGAGTCAAAAATAAGTTCTTCTCAAATCAAGTGAACTATGAGCCTCTGCGTGTACAACGCAAGAAAGGAATATCTTTGATGAGCCCCTAAGGCCCTAGGTTAGTCCCTAAAAAGAACAAAAACATCTTAGAAAATCAGAAAATCAAAAAGACCTACTCCATCATCACAATCTGCAATAAAATTTTCATCCATAATAAACAAATCGTCATCTTCACCATTTGACAAAAAAATAAAAATAGAGAAAACATCAAAAGCTAGAAATTTCAAGCAAACAATCACAAAACTTTGATTACAAACAAATGAAAACAATGTCGAAGTATTAAACTACCTATCTTTTGACAATTCACCAACAACATCCTAAGATATGCCTTAACGGATCCATTCCTACAATAGACATGATCAACAACGGAAAATAGCTTGAAACCTCAAAACATATATGGCAAGTGATACTGTAACTTTGTTTTATCTTTTTATAGTCTTATCTTTATGGTTTATTTTATTGACTCATTCCTAGGATCTCTCGAGGATGTCCATAAGGATTTAGAGAAGAAGGAATAGGGGAAATTGAGCGTCATGTCGGTCTATTTTTTGTAATATGTTTTTGTGAGATTACCATGGCAAATACTTGCTTTATTTAGTGTATGAAAGTTTTTTTGAAACAATTCATTTAGCAGATGCATGTTAGGTATTCTATACCTCTCTGTATAACTAGTCTAAATTTTTTTAACACAACCCAACCATATATTTTAAACAAAGTTTTTGTATGTTTGGTATGAGCAGGAACATTCTTTGTATGTTGAGTCACAGTCTACACAATGGATACAAAGTCACCTTGGTCATTAATACCATGGTGCATCGTCTCTATTTTCTACATCAAAAGGGTTTGTAAAAAATGTGAAGTCTCCAAGCAAAGCAAAATCAACTCATCAATACTAACAACATCAAATTTCTATCCATCATCAAATATTTCTTCTAGATAACATCCATCCTACATCACAATATCATTAGTACCATATCCATCCTACATCCATAATTGTGTCAATACATGTCATGATGATAATAAAGCAATAAAAATAGCATGTATCATGTATAGTCAGAATCATCCATCATATATCAGCATCATCATATACATAATAAAACATCATATGAGACACTATATGATCCATCCATCCAAATCATATGCATACTTCATAAAAATATGCAAAAAACATGTATAAACATACATCATCATACATTGTCATCTATAAATCATCACATAAACATATATTGAATCTGAATCAAAGCACGTATATCTCATATTTATCATTGTAAAAGAAGGAGAATGTCATAATAAATCATCATGGAAACATGTGTGATAGGATAATACAAAAATATACATATATATGAGGCCTTAGCTGGGCCAATGAATATATATTCAAATCATGTTTGCAATAGAAGTCTCTAAATAAAAATATCATAAAGATCAAGTTGAAATATGCCACTACCTAACTAAAGGAGGAGGACTCTAAAAATCAGGTTATAGATCAAGGTGTCTAATTGAGTGTTTACCTGACTCGGCTCATGTCACAACACTGGGCTCTCCAAATCATGGACGTTGTGCTATGGAAATAGAGCCATCATACAAGGTTTGATAGTATGTCACCTTTTGTAGCAATTGATCTCACTTGGCATAGAGATTGTCATGCTCTATCCTAAGACTGTCCCTCTCAGTGGTAATAGCCTATAATTGTGTCTTAGCAACTAGACAATGCCCAATCTCTATATCTCTCTCCATCATGAATCCCTCTCTCTCTTGCTGAGTTGTGTCTCGTTTTGTAGTGAGAGTGACAATCTATGCCTCTGTGGCCTATTGCTGCAATATCTTGACATCTCTTGTAGCTGTCATTTGTAATAACTATGCACCTCCATCCCTAGGTGGTGGAGAGGGACCTGGAACCTGTCCTTGATCCTGTTGTATCTGATCACCCTATCTACCCTAAGCACCATCTTATTGAGCCCTAGCAAGCTGCTTTGTAATAATCTCGATGCACTTTCTCTCTCCTCGATGACTTATGATGCCTGCCCTACCCATTGTGGGAACACTAGTAAGATCTCTGAATCTCAAAGGAAGACATCATGCCCACCAATGATCATAATCAAGAGTAGCACCTGGATCTGCTAAGCCCACTAGCAAACCACATCTGACTAGGGCAAGAGCTCTATATGCAGCAACATCGACATATCGATCAACCTATAAACCCCAAACACAGACCTCTTTGGTGGTCTAACCAAACCAAGCCTCATAAGCATCTAGAAATTGACACTGTCTCTCTCCAAACTGCATGCAAACCCTATCAGGAAGATACCTCTCCAAAAGAGAGTGCATGTGAATAATTAGTCATCTAGTTTTTCCACAGTATACCAACTGCTCCTAATTTTCAGACCATGACACAATCCATATATGGTCTCCATACAAAACTTGGCATGTCATCAAATACATGGTGCCAACAGGAAAGTTGTCCAGACAATGTATAATACAGAAAATATTTGTACCAATAAGAATATGGATCCCTAGCAATACGATCCAATATACCATTAGGCTGTGTAATTGAGATGTGCTCCTAGGCCCATACATGAAGAAGAGAGACATCAACAAAAATAGATTTCCCATCATGATATGCAACCTCATGCATATCTCTATACAGGTGGGCAAGGAAACATGCACCCCATGCGTATCTAGTACCATGCTTGAACATCTACTCGATGCATATACACCATCCCATAGGAAATTGTCAGCCTCTCTTATCAGGAACAACAAGCCCCAAAACCAAACCATAGAGAACAAGTGAAATGGGATCAACAGTACCAACAAAATCTAATAAGTCTATTTATGATTGTTGAACCTCCAGATATATCACACCAAGAACATGATGCATAACACAGGTACCCTATCGAACATAATATGTAACAAGCTCTCCATGAATGGGTATGTGGAGTATCCTCCACACATCCTCAAGGGTGATGGTGGCCTCCCCTATAGGTAAATGAAATGAAGAGGTCTCTGAATGCAACCTCTCCATGAGTGAAGTCATCATCACATTATGACATCTGATGGTGGGCATGTAGCAAATGTGTCTCAACCTGACAACATCTAAAATATCTCACTTTAAAACATCAAAACCAAAAATCAAATTGAATAGATCTTGTGGATGTTGCTCCCTCAACTGGAGTGGATTAAGGATCACCTACAATTGTTCAACCCATGATGTTAAGGATTTGCTCCGAAAATGCAAAATGAACCTATCATGGCAAGAAAATAGACTTGAAAATCCAAAACACTCAAGAATTTTTTTTTGTCAAAAATTCAAATCTTTTTGACAAAAGTGATGAAAACAGGAAAAAGCGAGAAATTGATGCTTAAAAGCGATGGAAATTTTCAATAGAAAAACTTTCAAAAGTGAAGTTTTATATCAAAAGTGCAAACTTACACCAAATGTGTGAAAAATGAAGCAATAAAGTCAAAAGAAAAAAAGTTAAGCAAAGGAAAAAATCAAAAACGAAGAATTAGGTCAAATGCAAAAATTAGAGCAAGTGCACAAGAACATATCAAAAGTGAGCTACTTACAAGATCAAAAGCACTAAAACCGATGCAAAAGCATGAAATTCCTAAACCTAGCGCACTCACCTAATTTTTTTTCATGCATTAATTACACAAACATGAAAAGACAAAAAAAAATGAAAGAGTACATACTAGGGTTCCGACACCTGGAGGCCATCCAAACTCGTGAACCGCATCCATGCGATATGGGGCTCCCCGAATCCCCACCATAGCTCCTCAATAATCGACAAAATGAGAAAACCTACGGCAAGAATTCTTTATAGGGTTAAAGTGCAAATGAGGTAATTAGAACCCTAATTGCCTATTTTAACCCCCAAAAGCCCTAATTTTTGCTTAAGAAACCTTCCTAGGTTAAAATTAGGACCTCTCGAGAAGGTTTGAATGAACAAAAAAAGACCTATAGACTTTTTTTTTCCCTCTACGCATCTAAACTAAAATGAAATCATGTTGTGATCTTGACCTCAAAATTAATATTTTTGGCCAACCTCTCGAGGGGGCAGCCTAGAGTTCTACCACCATCATTCTGTTGACTGTCAAGGCACAAAGGGGCATATAAAACTTTTCAAAACTTGATCTTAACACCAGAATCTTTGAAACAAAGTAACCAATACTTTGTCTCAAAGAGGGGCAAAATGTAGACATGTAAAATTGACCTAACACTTATCGCACACCTTAAATGACATCTTCGCATCATCAGTTTCATTATCATCAAATATCATTGCATTTCACATCAATTACATCAAAAACCCTAATTTCCTCTATTAATTGAATAATACAACATTATTTAATTAATTCACTTTTTTTATCATTTTTGACGAATTAAATAAATTTCATTTATTTAATAAAGTCTTGAAACCCTAATTTCCTCTATTAATTGAATAATACAACATTATTTAATTAATTCACTTTTTCATCATTTTTGATGAATTAAATAAAATTCATTTATTTAATAAATTCCCAAAACCCTAATTTCTACTATGAATTGAATAATACAAAATTATTTAATTAATTCACCTTTTCATCAATTTTGGCAAATTAAATAAATTTATTTTATTTAATAAAGTCCCAATCTAACTTATTCCTCCTAATTAATTAAATAACGTCAATTATTTAATTATGTCACTAATCCACTTTATTCCCCTAAGTCAATTAAATTGTCAAAACATAATAGTTTAATTAATTTATTTTCCCTCCAAATTTGAATAATCAAATTAAATTGTTCAAAACATTATAAAAAATCAAATCAAACAAATGCAACTTTGTTTGCAAAATTCAAACTTGATTTGCATGTTCAACTCCAAAAAGAACTAATTAATTAAATCAATTAATTAATCATCCTCAATCACTTTCATAATTGAGCAAATTGTGAACCACCAATTGCTCACTCTGATCGACCGATTGAATAACAAACCTCTTTCTTCACAAAAAGGATTAGAGAATCAATACATTTTATGCAACAAAGTGATGCCAAGATCATAATCGACATTGGACAAAGCTTCAACACATCTTCGATCAACAACAAATGCACATTTTTCAAAGCTTTCGCATCCAACAATGGAGACTTCACATTTATACAAACAATCCAATACATCTTCATGAACACACTTTGACATGGGATGGTAAAGCTATTTCATTTTGAATTCATTGTTATTGCTTTTTGTTAATTTCGTTCTTGAATTCTTGATTTTATAGTTACATTTCATGAGTGATGGGTATAGATCTTGATTCTTGTTTTGAATTAGATTAGGTTTGATTCATTGCATTTATCTTATTTGACACCATCAATTTCACCCTTACACACATATAGGCCTTCAAACAAGGTGTTTGGTACATGATTCCATACAAGCCTTGAATATAAGCAATATTTCAAGTTCTTAAATAATTAAATTTTAATGTTTTATTCTCCATTTATTTTATCTCATCAATATTACCCCTATATGACACTTTGTATTTTTTCATCCCTAATTCTCAAGGGAAAGTGTGGGTTCACTCTTCTCTTAACCCTAGTATCCAATCCTAGGTCAAAAAGTTACACTCAACTCAAAAAGGTCAAGGCATAAAAAATGAGATCAAAACGCATGACACTTTAAAAGGTCAAACAACAAATATCCAACATGAGACCTTTTGTCTCACAAAATATAAACAAATAAAATATAATATTTTGAATTTCATAAATGCATGCTTTAGGGAAAAAAAATTATTCACTTTCACCATTCTTGAAAGCTTGATTTTTTTTTAAAAAATCAATAAACCAATTATACCCTTTTGACCCTTAGATGCACAACACCATCCTTTTCACATCACATAAGGTTTTGGAATAATTTTTCCAATATATTGGGGTAAAAATGATTTTATTTTAAAATTAAAATATATACATACAAATAAATGATACTCATTTATTTTAGAATTCAAAAAATTGATTGCATCCCAAGCAATGGAACACCATATGCAACCACTTAGTGTGGGAATGGTTGAAATAATTATTAACATGAGTAATTAAAAAATAATTGGAAGTATACATTATATTTTTTAGTGCAATTTCACTAATAAGTTTTGGATAAATTCCCTTTGCATCCGCACAAGCAAGAGACAAGATTTCCCAAAATTTTCTTTTTCACAAGTGTATAAATTTTCCAAGCAAGATCAATCCATTTCCAAGCACAAGAAATTATCAATAAAGGAGGGAGAGGGATTTCAAAAAAGAGAAGTGATATAGAATAGAAACCCTTCTTTTCCTTTTACATTCCCAACTTTCATAAAACCCCTTTTCCATTTCCAACCAATCAAGATAATTCAAAGTGGTTATTTTGTAAATAAATACTTTAAATTAGACATTTTACACAAACAATATTTCTAGCATTAACAGTATTAATAAAATGAATTTTTAATTCTTTTTAAAATGGCTAACACTTTTAATTTTACCAATTTGCTAAGGCATATAACATAAATAATATTTTAAATTCAATTGCATTGTTTGAATGCCCATATATTAAAATGCACATAAAGCCAGGTCTAAAAGGAAAATAAAATGGTTAACTATATCAAATTTCAAATTTAATTTTTATTCTCAAACACTCCCGAAACAAGCATTGTGGAAATTAATAAAATGTAATGAAGCCCAAGACTTTAAATAATCACATATAAAGGGAATGCACACTTTATATGTTTCATATCACATAGATCCATAATTATATTGATTTGGATTATGATATCATAGGTATAAATAAAAGATATATCACAACTCAAATTAAGTGAGACTTGAGGAGGTTTACACAACATATATATGCTCACTAACTATTTTAATTAACCACTATTGGGGTTAAATCTATGCCTACACACTCAATAAAATATTAGTCATACTTTCTCCATACAAGATAGCTAAAGCAAAAGGCATACATGTAACATGATATAATATAAATGAAATAATATCAATAAACTACATCAACTAAAAATCACCCTAAAGCCACATGATCTATGAACACAAGCACAAAAATTGATAATAATTACAAACATAATGTTGAACTAGATGACATAATTAAATCATATGTAACAAGTATAGTGAAAATAGTGAAGTTAAAACACTACAATAGTCCAAAGAGATAAATTCCTAATGTATGCATCCCATTATACATAGTCAAACACCATGTGGCAATACAAAACATCATCAATAAATTAATTTGATACAATACAAAACATCATCAAGAAGTACACTATCAAAAACAAAGAGTAGATAAACAATCATACAAGGTACATATGCTTTAGGAATTACAATTGATGAAGACATAATTGACAATATTATAGTTGACATGAAGAAAAAACAAGCATAATCATAATTGATGAAGACATAGATGAAAAATACATAAATAATGAAGACATAACTGATAAAGACACAACTGATGAAGATATACTACTACATAATCATAATCTCTAAAGCATGTATATATTTTTGTAGCTTATTGAACATGCATGCAACCCCATGAAATCCATAGATCATATGCACAACTTCATACAACTACAAAACACATTCTCTAAATCAAAATCAAAATCTCCATCTTGTTATTTTTTCATCCTCTATCACTAAAAGTAAGATTGAACCTAAATAGAGATTCCATTGAAACACAGATTAAATATGACAAGATGTCCCCTCCTATAGCCAAGACTACGCTCTAATAACAACTATAAGGAACTAAGTTCACAACATCACTAAATAAAAACACTTCATAAACATGATAACAACTGAAAGTAAAATTATGTCCATAAGGTAGAAACTAAGTATATATTGTTCCTACATTGACCCTATAAGAGGAGAAATGTATGTAAGTTTAGATGTACAACAACATAACATGATATACCCTAGGAAAATCATTTAAAAAAAACCTATCCTTCAAATCACACTCAATGTATTATTTAGAAATAATAGTTATGACACATTCATAGAGTATTGTGCTTTGTTAGGATAAAAATAACACCACTAGATTTTGAAGTCAATTTGACAACATATGCCCCATCTCTAACATATACTCTAAAACTAGTGAATTATTCAACATCTCAACCATATTGCAATGTCACGACCATGAACAACAAGAGAGTGTGAAGAAACTATAGTAGCATATTCATTTCAAATAAAAGTCCATATAATACCACCAACACATACATTAAATATATAGGCAAGTCTAATAAGAAACTGAGGATAGTTTCCAAAACCATGAGAAAATTAGGCACACAGTCCTAGACTTACCCATATTTTAGAAGATGATCTCATGGGTTGGCTGAAAAATCCTCCTTAATTTTACAGTCCACACCTAAATAACTCTTTTTATCTCTTTTTATATTGACAACTCATACCCCTTACAAATTTTATAGTTTCATTTAGCAACTTCCATGAAAATAAGTGATAGAACCTATCAAATACACATTACAAATGACGCTAGTTACCAAATCAAATGGTAAACCTTGTTATGTTGGTGTTGAGATTATGGATGCACAGGGTCCTTGAAGTTGCAGTCTTCAATGGAGGACCTTTGTCAGGAAAGATAATCAACCACACAGAAAGTGTTGCAACTAGGCATGCACAATAGAGATTCTATATTGATGATATGATTTATTGATATGATATGATACAAATGAACAAGATAATCAACCACACAGAAAGTGTTGCAACTAGGCATGCACAATAGAGATTCTATATTGATGATATGATTGATTGATATGATATGATACAAATGAACAAGATGCCCTGAATATATAGGCAAAAGAGAAAACCTAAGATGCATGAGATGTTACCATGTGTCTTGATCTAACAACATGTGAACCCTGTCTAGATGATTATTAAATGTTAAGATAAGTTCTAGAAGGACAACTCGTCTTCTAGAAGGAATCTTATCTCCTACAAACAAGGAAGGGAATATTATCCCATTTATTAAATGATTTATTAAAATCTAACCTAGGACTAAATGATATATGACCTAAGTTAACTTATGCTAGTGTAATAATTAATTAATTAATTACACTAACAGTTGGTTCCTAAATAATGTAAATAAATAAATAATCTAAATATTAGAATTGCAAGGTGTATGCCACATAATCCTAATAGGAGATAGGAAGTGCTAAGTTGTTGGTTTTGTAATGGATAAAGATAGGGATATATATAATAGTTATAGAGATATGTAAAGAGTTACAAATAGTTTACATAAATGATAGAATAAAACTTTAGAATGTTCATAGGTATAATATTGATCTATAAATTATAAGGATATTACTTAACTAGTTCTCCAACTATACAATTATTAGTCTTAGATTCTAAGAGAAAAATGGATAAATAATTTATACAAATAAGAGAGAAATCAAGCACCATAATGAGACCAAGATACCTTAGAGAAACCTCTTTTAGCTAAACTATATAGCTCAAGGTGAGTATATACTCACTTAGTGCTAAAAAATGGCTTACAAAAATTGATTCCATAATCCCTTGGGCCTTTTATAGAGCTCCAACAATACCTTTCACTCCCCAAGCACCAATAAATCACTCGTAGATCATCTTTATATCCTTACAACTTCTATGAAGTCATGAACATGAGAAAATATAGTACAAAATCTCACTACAATAATTCTCAACATGATAATTAAGACCTAAGCCTCTCAAATTCAACCTCCTGGAGGTTATAAATAGACTCTCCTACCATGAGAAATTTGGAATGGCTATTCAAAAGGAAGAGGAAGAGGAAAAAAATCATAATCTAGAATGGAATCATTTTCCAAAACTACATAACCTAAATTCACTACTTCCAACATAGAGGTGATCAAGCATTCACTTTGATAAATGACTAATTCATTGTAACTATCATGCTTCCACCACTTGTACAACTAGTCATTAAAAAAAATTAAAATACAATATTTTGAAATATTTCCACACACTAAAAATTGCACATGGATATCCCATATCACCCTAATCATTTTCAAATATATAGGTAATCCTCTATCCTAAAACATGCCAATGAACATAAAACCAAATCAAGTTTTGGATCATGCCTTCCCAATTAGGGTGCTTTTGGTCCCAAAAATGTTAGATATTTAAGATATGATAATGGAAGAACCTTTCAATTGATGACACATGTGAAACCTTGTATGACACCACACTACAAACACAAGCCAAAATTTAGGACTTATTTTTCTTTAATTATTGTATGATAAGAAAATACATTTCTTAAACTTGGATAAAATTGATCAAAATTATTCTCTCTAAAGGATGAATTCTCCCATGAAGATTTAAGGCCTTACCAATCCACAGTCTACCTTGGTAAGCATACAACATAAAGGATTTACCATTCTTGATGATCAGATACTTTTTAACCCTCCTAAAAACTTACCTCGTGGTTATACAAGTATGGACTACCCAAAATGGCACCACGTACCTCTAGAGGAGAAGCATAAAATGTTGTTTCATTAATAATATTGTCACCTAATATGTTCCCTTACTAAACCTAGTTAAATAGTATTTCATAACAGTAATGGGAATGATCTCTCAAGTGTGGGAACTTGCTAACTTGAGATCAAAGCTCTAGAGAAGGTTGGTTCCTTTCTAAGCCTAGATGAAAGTGTTGCTTCAACTCAAAACATATTGAAACTAATGCATATTCCTACTCTAATAATTCACAAGAGAAAAGGGAGAATGAATATAACAAAAAGGGAAAGATGGTGATACACCAAGACTTAGTTGGGTTCTCTCCTAACTCACAAAAGCACATAAAACCCACAATTTTTTTTGGAACTTACACAAATCTCTATTTTACCACTCTTGCAAGCATGTATGGAGGTAAGGGGTTTGACAATCACTAAGAGGGAGAGAGGAATCCCACATATAGCTCCTACAAAAAAATTATATGCATCACACATCTCTTCAAAGAGGAAAAATAACATTCATGCATGAAGGTAAGAACATTAAACCAACATAGCAAGGGAGGAAAATGATTCACAAACTATGTTGGAAAATAAGAAAATAAACAACATGCAAGGATTGAGAAAAGGTGAAAATAATACATTTTAATTGATTCGAAGGTATTGAGCTAGTTTTTATAACTTTAGAAAGAACGTAATAATGCCATAAAGAGAGTTTCTCTTTTGTCTCCCTTATAGTGGAAAAATGAGAACTTTGAAAATGAGGATTATTGGGTACTTAATACCCCCAAAAGAAAACACCCAAAATTACATTGAACTATGTGTTGTAGAGGAAACACTAGCCATCATCCTCATCAATGTTTTGCAAAAAAATGTCCCTTCAAAATCTAATCTAGCAATCTAGAAACATGGAAAGAACATCCTTTGTATCCCTACCATACCTCTAAGCATTGATGGCTCATGGGATTGAGTGTATAGACAAGAAAATTAAACAAGAAATCTACAAAAATTGTGACCTAGGGGTGGTGTATTAGAAAATGACTCTACAATAATAACTAAGGCATGGGTGAGAATCATTTTCCTGCTTTGAATATGTGTCGATATGCATAAATAATAATTTCTAGGCACCATTGGATCTAATATGGTTGTTGGTGGGTTTTGAAAATGTATAAATGGTGTTCTTGGGTCATCTAGGGGTAGGTAGGGTTTTTTGCATGTGAACAATGGAGTTTTGAACTAGCATGCTAGGGAGGGAAAGTCATATAGGTATTTAGGGAAGATCAGGTCTAAAATCTCAGAAAGGAAAGTCATCAGATTGCCAAGGTTGGAGTTCTAGGTGGGCCTTAACATGGTACCAAAATAGGGGATGGTTGAAATTCTAGCTCTGAAATACCTTATAGTGTAATCGATAGAGTTTTAGGATTTTAGAGATGGAGGGAAAGAGGTACTCGAATAAGGGATGTCCAAAAATTCTAAATTTAAAAGAATTAGAAATTTTAAGGAGCACTTGATAAATTTTCAGACCCTTAGAGGTGATGGAAATGAGCTACCCAAGTAGAGGACGCCCAAAAGTTTGATCCCAAAATATTTTTTTTGGAGTGGAAGGCAACATGCTTCAAATAATCAAGGAATTAGAGATGAAATGAACAAATACTAAAGGATTGGATGGATGAGGAACTCTAAAATTTTGATGGGTTGATGATGACAACACCACATCATCAAATCAAGACTACTGGCATTAGCATGACATCATTAGGGTGTTAATATCAACATGATGTCATCAAGGTAAAGCTATAAATTAAAGGTATCCAAGAATGGGGAACTCCAAAACTTCAACAAAAGGGACTTAGAGGAAAAACAAACTTTCAAGATGTTGGAGATGAAAGGGATGGTATGAAGGGATCAAAATATGTGAAAAGTACAAAAGACTTAGAAGAAATTTGGAAAATGACAAGTGAATGTTAGGGAATCAAAATTTTAGGGAAAGAATGACTAGGATGACAACTTTAATGAGGATGGAGGGATCTCAAACTCTGAAAGATCGAAAACATGGGAAAATTTTGGCAAAGAATAGAATAGGGTGTTGAGACTTTGGGCAAATGGGGGGATGGAGGGAGATACCTAAATAGTATAAAACCAAAAGTCTAACTCTAACACAGACACTTAGACCTTTTATGGGGACCATGGATGGCAAAGGAGGTATATGCATGTATGAGAAACCCTAATAGTCTAAAAGCCAACAAACTTGAGACTTGCCAATTTTAGAAGGATTAAAGTGGGGAATCGAGATCAATAGGGGCATAATGAAGGTATGAGAAACCTTGAAACTCTAATAAACATAAAATCATTAAGGAAAATACCAAGAAGAGTTGGGAAAATGTACAATTTTATGGATTTTTTCATTTTTTGACACTTAAGGGACCCATTTAGGATGTGTCAAGTCGATTAAAAATGGTGGTTCAAATGAGGTATGAAATGGAAATATTTCATTCTTTTGGAAGGTATGTTGCAAGTGTTTTTCATGTTCATACCCAAAAGTAGATCAAGTGGAGAGATGATTTTACCATGTTACAAAGAGGCATTGAATCCCACAATTGAAAGGAGTTGAGAAGCATAGTAGAAAAAAGAGGATTATGTGGATGTTGAAGAAATATTCTAAAAGGTGAAGAGTCTAATTCAAGTTTATCTCAATTATTGAAGACCATGAAAGGTCTTATGTAGATCCTCTTGAAGAGATTAGATTGTGATATAAACCTAAATTTATTGAAGAAGGGGTGTCTTTGAAGGTTTCTTAGAGTCTTCCAACCAAGCTTCTATTAAAGTTAGAGCCAAGATTAACATACTACCATTTGAAGGAGATGGTGGTGCTAATAATCTTGACAATTGAATCACTAAACTTGAGGTATTTTTCAATATACATGTAATCACATTAGATCAAAACATCTCATTTTTTTATAGTAAGTTTGGAAAAATATGCTTAACTGTTTGAGAGTCTCTTAAATTCCATGGCTATGAAAAAGAGTTCTATAAGTTCTTGGGAGAATTTTAAGAAATTAATTAGAAACAACTCTATCCAATTTATTTTAAGGAAGAAAAGTGTATAGACTACTGTTTGCACCCCTGGCCTGAAGGCTCAACGACTTTTAAGTGGAAATGGTGAAGATTTTTGTTCAATTTGTTTAGCAAGATTTCCATTTTTTGGACTTGCGGAGTTGATGGCCTTTACATGGCGAGATTTCCATTTTCCTGGCCATCTCAAAAGCCCGATCAGTATTGTGAAGCGAGATTTCATCGTCACCAAGTTACCTCAAAGGCCCGTCAAACTCATAATGGCGGAGCTTTGCTCAAGCACTATAAAAAAGGGACTCTTGGAGCAACCTTTGCACCCACGAAGGCCTAAGTGGAAATTAGCACCCTTTCTTAGATTGTGTCCAAGCACCTCAAAAGCCTAATAAGTCATTAGTATAAATTAGCTTTAGGGGTTGATTTTGCATTATTTGTTCTTTTTGGCTCGTGATTTGTCAAGTGTAGTGGGGGATTTGATATCTAATCTTTCAAGTAACACTTTTGTTCATTTAATTCAAATGGATGGATATAGAAATATCCTTGAATCTAAATTTGAGAGATCGTACGCATCTACCCTCTTCTTCTTATTCAAATGATATCATTAGATAAATATAGCAACTCAATTTACGTGCATGAAAGTGTTTATATCTTGGGTATCTTGGGTAAGGTAAAGGAGGTTAAGGAGAGATTTATTGATGAATTAGATGGAAAAGTGAAGATTGATGTTTTAAATATTTTAGAGGATATCACACAAGATCTATTTGATATCTAATCCTTTAAGTAACACTTTTGTCCATTTAATTCAAATGGATGGATATCCTTGGATCTAAATTTGAAAGATTGTATGTATCTACTTTCTTCTGCTTCACTTGAATGGTACCATTAGATAAATATAGCGAATCAATTCATGGGCATGAAAGTGTTTATATCTTGGGTAAGAGAAAGGAGCTTAGGGAGAGATCTATTGATGAATTAGATGGCAAAGTGGGGATTGATGTTTTAAATACTTTGGAGGGTATCACACAAGACCTATTTGAGAATTCATTGAGAGATATGCTTATATTTCAAATGATAGATTTTCAAGACAAGGCCATATCAAACAAGGGAACATGTGTTTATGTATTACATAAAGAAGTCAAATGGTGATCCCCTAATTGGATATAGATTTGTTCTAGAGGAGGGCACCCATGTAGATGATTCGATGATTCTACCTTGAGAAAATTATAAAAGTGACAATTGTTATGATTATAGGTTGGAACTATTACAAAAACAAGGCATGTTTGATAGTTGGCATATTTTTTCACAATCCATGTTGTATAATTAAGATTACTTATAGATTTGTTGTGTATATTTTTTCAATCCATGTTTTGTATCACACTTAGTTATTCATCATTAGGAAGAGAAAAGTGAAGGATTATGATACAACCATGGCTTTAAAAGAAGCAAGTAGAAGGATGGAGGATGGAATCTAACAGGGAACCTCTAAATATAATTTTTTAATTACTAAATAACATAGAAGAATATTTCACTAAAGAGAAGATAAATCCAAGTTGCAAATTTTGAATAAATATAAGACAATATGAATATAAAAGCATGAAAGCCTATACATGCACAAATGAACCAAAAGTATGAATGTGTAAGTGTAAAGGTGAATACTATGATATAGAATTATATGTGATTTTTTTTTCAAATGATTCAACTATCACATTATAATGTATTAATTAAATTATAAAGAATGAATAATATAATGTCTAATTTAAGGAAATCTATTATTCTCTCTCTCTCTCTCTCTCTCTCTCTATATATATATATATACTTAAATAAAAGAAGTAATATAAACATTCTGTACCAAACACTTAAAGTCATTGATTTGAAATTAGAGATATTTGATAATCAAGGTGATTTATGGATGAGGCAAGTAACACTTTTTACTTGTAAGCAATTTCGAAGACCTTGAAGACAACTCTATCTTCCAATTCCACTCATTTTGTAGCCACCAAAAGGAGGCTATATCAATTGCAATAATTTTCTATATTTAATTTATTATTTTAATTTATCCATTTAATATAATACATAATAAAAGATAAAAGAGGTAACATTTTTTTCTTCTAATTTATCAAGCTCCATAAAGAAAAAAAAATTATATTTCAATTCAAATAATTTTTTAAGGTTGTTTGTAATTTTCTAAATATTTCTAACATTACATTTTAATATATTTAAATATTACAAATTATCAATACCATTATATTTAATATATATTAGTTTATTGAAATGGCCTATATTTTTAATTTACGTAATGGAAGCAATTCTTAAACTTGATTTATGAATTTTCAATTGAACTTGAGGTTGTTCAAAGAGAGGTCATGGATGAATCAGTCAAGTAATTTTCAGAGTTCAATTAGTGAAACAAGTGTACTTAGTAAGAAATGATCGAGATTATGGATGTAGATAGTTGCAACTCATCAATATTAAAAGATGCAAAGAAAGCTATTACTAATGAGGCTCAAGTTTCATAATAAAATATTTAAAAAATAACTTATTACATTGTAGCATTCTTCTAGTAAAGTCTTTTTATAAAAAAGACTCAAGTCAATTTCAAAGTAAAGTTACTTTATCATAAAATTACTTTATGTTTTTATAAATATTTAAATGACTCTAACTAACTAAAAGTTAATTATTCTCTATAAATCAAATAGAATTGTATTTATACAAAGCTTTTGACATTTTTCACAATTTTGTGTAAGGAAAAGGAAAGTAAGACTTTGTGTTTTTTTAATGAAGAAATAAGAAAGATACCTACAAAATTTTGTCTCTTTCATTTTTCACATATTTTATGTTATTCTAAGTTTAATATAAAACATTTTCTTATTTCTTGTCATTTTACAATATGAATAATGTTGAATGGTCGTAATCATGCATATTAATAATGAATGTGTAAATTAAATTTTGCCTTTCTATTTAATGTCATAGACATTTTTCCCCTTTCTTTACATTTCTATTTATTCTTCAGCAATCTAGATAATTCTTTATATTATTCAATCTTAAATTTTTATTTTTATTTATTTTTAACCTTATAATTAAAAACATTCAAAAGAACTCCAAAAATAACTACCCTTCTCAATATACAAATCAATAAAATAATAGAATGACATAAAGCATTGCTAACAAGTCACATGAGCCTATTTGACTTTATTATTGTCTTGAATATGTGGATATCAATCGTTTATTTTAGCTTTACTATGATAAATATGTCTTTATATAGTTTTCACGTGCAACTTTATTTTTTCTCCTTTTAGGTGGTAAGTGGAAATGGTTGCGGCCTTTTATTTGGTGATCGATGATTGCGACCCTACCAACCTTGAAGGCAATGAATGTTCTTAAGCACTCACTACATTCTTTAGCTTTTTGGGACTTTTTCTCGCATATATATATATATATAACTTGTGTAAATATCAAATGAATAAAAAATCAAGATCTCGATGGGGAAGCTCAATCCCGTGTAAAGCGCTAGGTCTATAAGAGTGAGTCTAAAGATATCATAAGAAAATTCACTTTTATCACATAGTAAATTTGGGCCTTGAGCTTGCTAGTAATTTGATGAGTTTCGACATGTCATCAAAGTGAGAGCACTAGGACAATATTTGAAAATAGTCTCATCGTTTTTCTTGCTAACCCTGAGTTTCAATGCGCGCCTAAGGCAATCGCCTAATGTCTATCCTCTGAGGGAGCCCATGTTGAATGAGTAGGTCAATGTTGTTACATTTATTTATTTTTGTCTTTGTCAAAATATTCAATTGAACTTCACATATCTCTTACTTGTTAAGAATGTATATAATTTTATGTGTAATCTTGGTTTTGTCTCTTATTCTTATGTGATCAATTGATCATTTAGAAGCTTACACAATTATCTTTCGTAGGTTATTGTTTTAGTCAATTTTGAGCTAATAAGTTGTAGGATCTTATTAATTTGTGTCTACAATACTTAAATATGTGCTACAACAACATCTATGGATTTGAAGGCCTTAGATAGCTCAGGGGACTCTCTTTCAACAAGACTTGCATACCCCCTTTATTAGTTCCAATGAGCCTTTTTGGACCTTGAATGCCTTGGACCTTGCTTGTGCTTCCTAGAGATGCTTTGCTAACTTTAGATTTTCCTTCTTTTGCATCTAGTAATCTTTTAAATATCTCATTCGCTTGCTCATTTGTGGTGTCCTTGACTTGAAGTTACAAGTTGCCTACTTTCCAATTTCTACTATATATTTCACACCCATTAGTGCTCATCCCCTTAGTATATTTTAAGGTTTATTTAGTTCATTCCCATGCATTAAAACCCTTCATTAGGATATATGTAGACTCAATCATAATCTAATATCTAATACTAGATAATTTCCAACTTCTTAAGAACCTATGTCCACTTAGATGCTAATGTGATTATGATAATGAGCCAGGTCACTAACATGATTATGGTAACATCTATGTGGATTGCTTTTTTTAAAAAATGGTACAATTCATTTCATGTGACATTTTTGAGTTTTTGAATGGCTAATATGTGCTCCACTTTTATAAAAAAAATAAAAATCCTTAAGCTTTATTTGGACATATCTCTATCTTCTAAATCTCACATAACAATTTTGGAACTCTCCCTTTGCATTTTTAATTCTTATTTTTGGTTGTCTTTGATTTAAAAATATGTTATGAGACTTTTCCCCCAAAGTGTTTTTTTTGTTTATGAAATAACCCTTTAGCATTAAAGAGAGCTAGAAAAATAAAGGGTAATATTATCTTTTGGTTAAAATGGGCATTAGTAAAGAGTATTTATATAAACTCTTTCAAAAGTGAAGGAATTATTATATTTATTTAAATAATTATTAAAAGATAACCTTTGTGAAAGGGTGTGATGGTTTGAAAACCACCCTTTGAGGCTTACTTAAAGCATTTATGTGAGACTTGGAAAAGGGCATGGAGATCACTCAATGGAGAAGAAGGTGGTTTTGTGGGCTATGGCCATTGAATAAGGGGCACATAGAGTATGCCCAACTTGGGGTACAAATTATTACATTTGGGATTGTCTTGGATGGGGTTATTGTACAACTAAGTGATTATTCTAGAGCATGATTTGTTATGCATGTTGAGCAATTAATCTATAACATATTGTGTTGCACGTGTTGAGTGATTACTTTTAAGCATGGTGTGTTATGAATGTTGAGTAATTATTCTAAAGCATGTTGTGTTGAAAATTGTTGTAGAGCACTTGTGTTGACTATTTATTGTATTGAGCATGGCTCTAGAACACTAGTACTGAGAAATTTATTCATCTTGAGTTCTAAATGAGAATTGTTCCTCCTAGTGTGTTCCATAGATATGAGAGCTAACAACACTAAAATCTTCCTAGGGTGAGAATGACCATTCCAAATGCTCTGGTTTAAATCAACATTAAACATTTTATTCAAAGATATTCATAATTATTAATAATTGGGATGAGGTTAATAATTGAATTCTCCAAAGATTTTATCCACTATTCATATAATTGGATTTCAATTTATATATTAGCAATGATCTTAATTTGTCTATGGCTTAAGCCAATTAATATTGATAAATAAACATTGTGTGCATTTGTAGTTGAATTATAGATATTCTATATAATCTTTAAACTTAGTTATTAACAATGATAAAGTTTGTGCCATATAAAATTAATTTTGATATATTAAATCAATTCAATTTTATATTTTGAAGAAAAGTAGTATTACAAAATGTATCCAATTTTATGATCATTGGCATATTGAGATAGAATATTATGTTGGAAAATGTTTAGAGTGATAGTGGACATCAATTTTCAATTTTTTGTGTGTAAGAAGATTTTGGAAATAGAGTATTTTGCTAGTTTTGAAAAAATCACTAGTTTGTATAAATGGTGAAAATATGATCACTATGGAAAATTTATCATCTACTATGGTGAATGTGTGATTTCCTCTTTTCCAAAAGTGGAAAAAATGTTGTGTAGTCATGGTGTATAATGATGTTCTAGATTCTAAAAAGTCCTCATCCTCTTCCTTTTGGATGATTATTCTAGCTTCTCTATGTTAAGAGCGTCTATTTATAACCTTTTGGAGATTGAATTTGAGAATATTGGATCTTAGTTCTCTTGTTGATAATTGTTCTAGTGAGATTTTGTAATGTATTTCTCATGTTCATGATTGTCATAGAAGTTGCAAGGGTAACAATATCATTTGGGTGTTCCTTTGGTTATTAAGGAGTGAAACATATTGTTGGAGCTCTATAGAATGTCCATAGGGCTATGGAATCTCACTTTGTAAGCCAATTTTAGCACTAAGTAAGTGTATACTCACATTTAGCTAGAATTGTTACACATAAAAGGGTTTCTCCAAGGTGTCTTGGTCTCATTTTGTGGTGTTAAATTTCTCTCTTGTTGCCTCTCTTATTACATTTCATTTTTAAAAAAAAAAATCACTTTTCTTTAATGACATAAGACTATCAAATCCATAGATGGAGAACTAGTTAATGAATATCCTTATAGTTTATGAATCAAGTGGTATCAAAGAAATTTCGTTCTTTTGGGAGGTGTGTTGTGGGTGTTTTTCATGTGAACATGATCACAATTATATCAAGTGGAGAGATGATTTAACCTTTGCAAAGAGGCATTGAATCCCACAGTTGGAAGGAAGAGTTGAGAAGCATGTATGAAGAAGGGGATTTTGTGGATGTTGAAGCAATATTATAAAAGATGAAGAATATAATTCAAGTTTTTCTCAAGAATTGGAGGCTATGAAATATCTTACAATATTGCTCTTGGAGATATTATATTATAATATAAGCCTAAATTTAATGAAGAATTGGCACCTTTGAAGGTTTCTTAGAGTCTTCCAACCAAGCTTCTATTAAAGGTGGATTCAAGATTAATAAACAACCATTTGAAGGAGATGATGGTGAAAATAATCTTGACAATTGGATCACTGAACTGAAGGCATTTTTAGTATGCATACACTCACTTTAAACAAAATACCTCATTTTGTATACTAAGGAAAAATATGATTTGACTATTTAAGAGTCTCTTGTATTCCATGGCCATGAAAAATACTTCTATAAGTTCTTGCGAGCATTTTAAGCAATTAATTAAGAAGCAACTCTATCAATAATATTGTAATGATGAAAAATTTTTAGAATAGAAAATTATTAAACAAGAAAGGTCAAAGTTTACAAAAATACACTATTGAATAAAAGACATGATGCTTCCATAATTTGTGTTAATAATCTTGAGTCCTTCTAGATTTGGTTATGTGAGATATTTTGCATCAATATTTCAAATTATACTTCACAATCCATTATCAAGATAAGAAAAAATATACTAGAAAATTTCATTAAAGGGCTACACAAATGGGTAAAGATGTATTAGAAGAAGAATTACAAATGAATAAAGGATATCTTCTTAATAATCTCCATAAGACCATACTTTTTTTTAAATTGGTTGACATAGATGAGGCATGCTCACATGCTCCTTACCTTGAGATAAATATTTGTTCTTCTTGTTCCAAGTATAATAAGTTCAATGCCTATTAAAAGGGTAAAAAGGTAAATCCCACAAGGACTAGGCAGAAATTTGAATATTGTGACCATTGTGGTAATGGTGTCATGTAGAGTCTTGATTTTGAAAATCACATCTTAAAAAGAACCCTCACAAATAAGGTAAGAAGGGTACGAAAAAAATCTATGCCATTTTATGAATGAAGATAAGGTAGTCATTAATAAGGGTAAGGAAATTGATGGTGAATTAAAAGAGGATCTAAGTTTTCTTGCACTACTAAAAAGATTGGTAAGTTAGCAAAAGAAGCATTATTCAACATTAAAAAAAAATGTAAATGATGTTAATATTGATGCTCTATTTGATTTGTATTCTCAAACTAATCTGGTTTCAAAATATTTGGTGAATAAATTAAAACTTAAAATGGTTCAAAAAGGTGTTGTTATTCCAACTAGTAAGCAATGCAAGTTAAAAATAATTGTTGGAACTTTTAAATGAGATAAATATAACTTAGAGAAACTACTTGTGGATAATAATTCTAGCTAAATGTGAGTATGCACTTACCTAGTGCTAAAAATTAGCTTACAAAGTTTGATTCCACAACCCCCTAAGCCTTCTATAAAGCTCCAATAATATGTTTCACTCCTTTACAACCAATCAAACACCCCAATGATCTTGTTAGTCTTGCACCTTCTATTGCAATCATGAGCATGAAAAAATACATGAAAAAATATCACTAGAGCAACTCACAAGAAGATAATTAGGACCCAAGCTTCTCAAATTCAACCTCCAAGAGGCTATAAATAGACTCATTTAGTATAAGGAAACTAGAGAAATTGTCCAAAAGGAAGAGGACAAGGAAAATCTAGAATCTAGAACATTATTATATATCATGAATACACAAAACATTCAGCACTTTTGACAACGAGGCAATCACACATTCACCATAGTGGATGATGAATTTACCATACTAATCATACTTTCAACTCTTATACAAACTGATGATTTTACCAAAACTAGTAAAATACTCTATTTTGAGAATCTTCCTACACACCAAAACTTACAAATGGATGTCCACTATTAGTCTAAGCATTTTACAATGTTCTATCTCAACATGCCAATGAGCTTAAAATTGGATCCATTTTTAGATCAAAGACAACCAAAAATTAGATTTCAGAATTAGAAGAGAGAGCCCCAAAATTGTTATGTGGGATTTAGAAGATAGAGATATTGCCCAAATAAAACTTAATAATTATATTTTTATAAAAGTGGAGCACCTATTAACCATCAAAAACTTAAAAATGTCACAAAAATAACTTTTAACTTATTTTTATACAGAGGTGCACATAGATGTTACCACAATCATATTAATGCCTTGGCTTATTACCATAATCACGTTAGCATCTAAGTGGACATAGATTCTCAAGAAGTTGGAAACTTGTTAAAGTTAGATATTGGATTATGATTGAGTCTACATAAATCTTAATGAAGGGTTTTAATGCATGAGAATCAACTAAATGAACCTTAAAATATACTAAGGGGATGTGCACTAATGGGTGCACAATATAGAGTAGAAAATGGAAAGTACACTATTTTTAATTCAACACAAAAAATTGAAACTTCAAGTCAAGGACATCACAAATTTGCTAACAAACAAGATATTTAAAAACTTGAAGGAAAATCTAAAGCTAAAAAAACATTTCTGCGAAGCACAAACTAAGTGCAAGGCATTCAAGGTCCAAAAAGGATAATTGGATCTAATAAAGGGGGGGTATGCAAATCCTATTGAAATAATGCCACCTAGACTACCTCATGCCTTGAAATTCGTGGATGTTGTTGTAGCACATATTTAAATATTGTAGACACACATTACTAAGTTACTACAATCTATTAGCCTAGAATTGTGTGGAACAATAACCTACAAAAGCTAAACTGTGTAAGCTTCTAAATGATCAATTGATCACATATTAATAAGGGATAAAACCAAGGTTATACAAAAAAACATATACATTCTTAACAAGCAAAAAACAATCGAAATATGTGAAGCTCAATTGAATATTTCGACCAAGACCCCACAAAAAAAATCAGCCACATTGATCTACTCATTCAACATGGGCTCCCTCAAAAGATAGAGGTTAGGCTATTGCCTTAGGCTCATATTCAAACTCATAGTTGACAAGAAAAATGATGAGACTATTTTAAAAGATTAGGTTAGTGCTCTCAGATGCTAAAATCCATCAAATTACTAGTAAAGCTCAAGGTCCAAATTTAGCATGTGGTGATAAAAGTGAAAATTCCTTTTGGAATGAGTGTCATA
>VDFB02275231.1:0-31150 GCA_007258455.2 Sequoia sempervirens | reverse complement strand
TTGAAAATTGAATACCAAAAACAAGTTTAGAAGTCAGGCTAGAGTTGTCATTTGGAGAATATCAAAAACCTCGTCATTTACAATCTACCCCATCAACAAAATTTGAAACCCAACTCATTAGTCTAGTTGTGGAATCACTTTTTTTTTTAAAACCATCACCATCACTTAGAGGTTTAGGATTTTACATGTGGTTGTGCTAGTCCCAAAATTGAAAAAGTTGTCAAAGTTATCATCTCTTAGGGTCCAAAGTGAAGGTAACAAAGGTCTCTTGCATTTAGCAAAATATTATAAAAAAGAATCGAAAAATCATAGTTTTCATTTTTTCCCAAAATCAGAAAATACCAAAAACCTAAAGTAAATTCATCTTAGTTGCATTCATACCAAAACTTCACAAAAAACAAAAAAAATACAATAATCTAGAAAAGGACAAAGTTCAAACACCATCACTTTTATGGTTGTCACACAATTAGAAATCAAAAGAAAAGAGATGAACTCATCTTCTAATCTAATGTACAACCCAACTAGTGATATGAACTTTGGCGAAAATCCTAGTAGTCACACGAACTCACAAAATCAGACTCTTCCCCCTTTTGAGGATTTCACTTTGAAGGAGGTAAACCAAAGGCTCATGCTCAAGGAAATCGAAAACGCATCTCAAGATCCAAGGATCTTGAAAATTATTGGCGAAATTGTGTCAATAGACCCCAACCAGTATTTCATGCAATTAACGCAACATGGAGCTAAGCTACTGTATGACTTCGACATAAACTCCATCATAGGGGAGATTCCTAAGATTGTGACACTAGGATTTGGTGCCACGAATAGACCTCCACCATCACTTACATCTACCCCATCACAACCCACATCATAGTTGAACATAGGCATACCGCCTGCCCAAACGTCTCATTACATATCAACTATGAATGCTACACCACCACTTATATCCACTAAACTCATGGAAAATCCATTTGCCTCTACATCTACAATTGCAACACCAACTCACACTACGACTGCAACCAAACTTCCACTCATTCAAATACATCAAGTAAGATATGAAAGACCAACCCTTCGTATCAAGGACCACAAGTGGGTACCACATCCACTTCACAAAACATAAATACATCGTTGACAAGGACTCAATCCTTTTTCAGTACAGGTCCCATCATCATTCCACCCCAACAACAACCAATCTTTGTGCACAATCTACATTTGGATTTTCTCAACCCCTACCTCCACAACAACCCAACAATCTGGGTTCGCCATCATCATTCAGGTTTAATCAACCCTCACCACTGCAACAACCAAACAATCATGGTTCTGCGTATATGTTTGGGTTTTCTCAACCCCCACCTCCACTCCAACCAAACAATCCTAGTTCACACTCCACATTTGGGTTTTCTCAAACCCTTTCATAAAAACCAAACTATCATGGTTCTACATACACGGTTGGGTTTACTCAACACCCTCCACAACAACCAAAAAATTTTGGTACATCATTCACAACTGGTGTTAATGTTCCTCCACCATCATCATCATTTACTTGAAATCCCCCATACACCTCACAATATCACCACCACATTCCACCCATGCATCAACATCAAAACATGCATGGACTCAATCCACAACACAACACAAACCCATTCGGGAACCCCTCACAATGTTCCACACAATACATCACACCCACCTCGGTCCTAGCAGCACCGTCGCCCATGGACCTAATGGCTCAACAGTTACAAATATTGCAAAATCAAATGACTAACATGCATGTAACTAATAGTCAAAAAATGTACTTGATGGAGGACCTATGTGCTTACCTCGTGGAGGACCTATATTGTTCCAAAATTGGTTAATACAAGGGAAAGGGTGACCCTGTTGAACACATACAGGAGTTCCATGCATCATCCTAAGAAGTGGCACATGAGCATACATATATCATGAGACTTTTTCCACAAAGTCTAAGGGGACAAGCCCTCGAATGGTTTGCACACTTACCTTTAGGTATACAAATTTTGAGTGAACTAATGGACAATTTCATTGCACACTTTTCATACAACATATCAATAGATATCGACATTACCCATTTGTGTGCTGAGAAACAAGGAGGTGGCGAGACCTTGTCATTCTTACAAAGATGGCGAAGCTTAGCTAGTAAATGTGATTGCCATATACCAAAGAAGCAATTGGTCCAAATCTTTGTGGAGAACCTCAACAAGGAGGTAATGTTCCACTTGCAAAGTCATTATTTTAACACGTTTGAGGATGTGATAGAAATGGGGTTGTCCATCGAGAAAACCCTCATCACCAAAGAGCTTGTGATTTTTTTTAAGGAGAATAAAAAATATTCTTCTCATAGTTTGAAACCAAATGAGAATAAATTTTGGTCACGAAACAAAAACGTGAAAAATGACGACATTGTAGACACAAAGCTCATAAATAAACCACATCTTGTGCTCAATTTGAAAGGATCATCTTTTCCAAACAACAATAATCCACCTTAGAAACAAGAGCTAATAGTAAATGCAATACCTAATACTAAACAATGTGGTCCTCCAAGGACTAACCAACCATGCAAAACATACATTGGTGGAACGATGACGACTTTTGTGAGTACCATCGGAATAAAGGGCATAAAACTTCAAAATGTTTCAAGCTTAAGAATACCATACATGATCTTATTGAATAAGGAACAATAGAAATTGATGACCAACTCAGATCCTCTAACAAAGATCATACAATCTTTAAGGATCCTATCCAAAACCATCGGAAGGGAAAATCCTTGACTTTCAGAACAAGTGAAAAAGTCGAAGCAAATTACACCAGTGTCGCCTACGAGTACATGGTAAACAACTTCCATTTACCTAACAAAAGATCCTCATCCACACTCGCCAAGCACAACAATTCTAAGAGTCTCATTAAATTTTCTAAGGACATGCCTATGCAAAACCCTTACCATATCGATGCACTCCATATTGAAGCCTTTATCCTGAGATATCGAATTAGACGAGTCTTGATAGATGGGGGAGTAGGGCTAAATATTTGTAGTTCAAGTCTTGTTAAAAAATTGTGATATTCAAATGATGTTGATCATAATGCAGGAATAAAAATTAAAGCATATGATGATGCCGAATGAGAATCAATAGGCATTATCATATTGCCTATATAGGTGGGACCTCTTACAATTGATATTGTCTATCAAATCATAGATCTAACCCTGTATAACATTTTCCTTAGGCGTCCATGGATCCATTCCATGCAAGTTGTGCCATCTAGTTTACACTAATGCATGAAGTTCCCATACAATGAAATTGTGGTGACCATACCGGTGGATTTGAGTCCCTATATGCCTCATTGACCCTCCTCAAGCAGTCCTGGCCTCCCAAAGCATTGCCTTGCTACTACTGCCATCCCATCTTCCTTTGTAGTGATTGAGCCTTCCGTATCACATACTTCTCCCACCCCTCAATCTCGATAAATGTTACAAACCTTGGAGTCAGGGAATATGCATAACAAGCATACCTTCCAAAGGTTGAACCACTATCTTCCACATCTCAATCATTTGATGTCCATGATAACCTTGTATTTCATCAGGACATCTATGCTAATCCACTCTTCCAAGATGATCTTATGGAGTATGTCCTTGAAAATCCTACTTCATTCTCAGATTGCATCCCCTCTAGTCCACTACCATCTATCATTTCTTTATCTGATTCCATCCATAATAACCCAAGCATATGCTCTTTCATAATAAAACCTTTCTCACTCCTCTCATAGCCTGAGATTGATTAAATATTTAGCGTCAAACTGCTTATCATATTCGTCCCTTCATAACAGCTAGTCCTGTTTCAGACTGTGGCCAATCCTCGACCTATGTGTCTCAAAAGGATCTTACACATGGTATTTGAGGACGTTATCACAAAAATACAAAAAAATCACAGCATTCAACAAAACATAAAAGCATTCAAATATCCTTTGAAAAATCCAAAAACGGTCATAAACTATAAAAAATTAAAAAACGATGTTAGTTCATGGTATTGAGCTATGTTGTCTCTACGCGTGTACATAGGCAAGGCGAGTTAGTGATGAGCCCCTAAGGAATTAGGTATGTCCTTTAGGGTTTGTTGCAGTCAAACCTTCATCATAATCCATATGTCATAATAAACCACCACTTGTCATGGTTAGTCAAACTACATTTGTCTATGCATTTTCACATAGGCAAAGTCATCATCAATGAGCCCCCAAAGCATTAGGTCAGTCCCCTTAGGTTCCATTACAATAACATTTTCATCACAATCTAAATTGCATAATAAAACTATCCCTTGTAGAGAATGAACATGTTTGACACAAAATATTATCCTACACAGGAACTGACCTTAACAAATCATGAAACAAAAGATGACTGTACCCAAACTAGTTCTCAATTAGGTGGATCAATTGTTTACAAAATGTTACTTATCAGAAACTATTTGTCTTCTAGGGTGTTGCATTATCGAAACCAAACCATGTGTCTTACATAAAATGTCTCACTCCTAAAATAGATACAATCTTTTGAAAACACATCAAACACTTATCAATGAACATAAAGATCTACATAGTTGTTGACTCATTTGGTCTAGTATTAGTCTTATCTTATCTGATTTATCTTATGCCATACTACTAAGTTGCTCAATGATATCCACAAGTGATTAGAGTGATAATGATGGAGGATGACATTTCTTTTTGTTGATTTCTGTTTGTGGTTTGTCTTGGTAACATGACTGGGGCAACTAAGGTCCTTGTATGTGATTGAGATTCTATATAGCATAATCAAACATCCTATGCAAGTCAAAGATCAACTAAAGCTTTCTTGTAACAAGATTAGCATGCTTTATAGTAATTTCCTCACATATTCCTACAAGGTTCTATTGTCACTAATCTAAATTAGGACACTCCTTGTCTGGTGTGTCTTAATCTTTGACAAATAGATACTTAATGTCACCAAGGTTTGTCTCAACTTGGTGTACACTATCCACTTGTCCATACATCATATCTTTACAATAGACAAAAACAAAAGGTGCTTTCACAATTCATGCTTAGGTATGCATATATCTGCTTGTTCCATAAACATAAAGACACTCTATGATGATAAAACATGCACTATTGAAAACTCAAGTAATTCAATCATTACATCAAATCTTAATTTGGATGAACGGTCTATCTAAAAGTTTCTTCACTCCTTACTATTTCTTTTATTCGCACTAACAGTTCTTCTGAAAATCTCGCAGTCATCTTGGTGGCATGCTATGACACACAAAAATAAATATATGAGCTACATCATCCTGCATCCATAATCATGTTAGAATATCATAAATAATCATGTGCATATGTCATACATACTGCATAAGAAAAATACAAAAAGATAGATAATATTACATCACATTTAGAAACATCATCATCCATATAACATACATGGCATAAACATGTTTTAAACATATAATGTCATCATCATATAGAACACATAAGCATTAAATATCCATACATCACATCATAGATCATAAGCATTAAAAATCTATACATCATGTCAGACATATAAGCGTAAATCATATATCATGTGCATCCATCCATAAATAAAATCATACATAAACATCATATGCACCCATAAACATCCATCATATAGAAATATGCATAACAATAACACATCATATAATCGCCTCCAAAAAATGATGCATCTCATATATATATGTATCCAAAATATGTCATAGTACAATATCAAATGACTATCAAAAATGTGGATCTCGTAGGCTCGATAAAAAATATGTCTATATACAAACAGGCCTAGCCTATGTTGCCCCTGTCATCGAATGAAGGCTTATCCTCTCTATGGCCTGACCCTAATGGTCATGATCTATCTTTGTGCGAATACTGAGTTGAATGATATGGAGATGTCTTGGGTTGGGACACTCCTCCATTGCACCACGATCTCTATGAATGAGATCTACTCAGTCTCTTTGCAAAACTAGGTGCCCTTTCCTCTGGCGGGACTTCCCTCTCATACAAATCTCTATAGTACTGCTTAGCCTTTCTGGAAATATGAAGTGTCTAAGATAGATCTACAGTACCTGTGTTGGTGGTATCAATAAACTCAATGGATCTCTGTTTAGCCCGTTATGCTCGGATCACCACCATATCTCGCTCAATCGTCAATTGAGCTACCTACCCCTACAACCCCTATATCTGAGCTAAAGAAGCTTGAGGCTGTGCTTGCAATGCTATAACCTATGGGTCTTGGGGTATCTCCTCTACATCCTCCTCCACAACATTGAGCATGGGCACATCCTCCAATCCCTCCTCAATGGCTACCTCATAGGAAACCTCCTCCTCCTTTGCGTCCCTCCTCACCTCCTCCACCTCCACATCCATGCTGATATCAACATCGACACCCAACTGTTGCTCTCTTTGCACCTCCTCCTAATGAGTGGCCTCTACTTGCACCTGGCCTACTCTCACACCCTCCTATCGAGGAGCATGATCTCTCTACTACTCACTCTCTTACCTTAGTGCTCGTGGTGGAAGACCACCTCTGTCTCTCCTACCCCTATCTTCTCCACCTCTATCTCCTTGGCCTCGGTCTCCTTGACTGCTATCCCCTTGCCACCATCTCCACCCCGACCTCCACCACCCCCCCATCACCACCATCACCTGACCACCCCAACCACCATCATCTCCCCTCCCTCGTCCTCTACCTTAGAATCTCCCTCGAGGATCTTTGGAAAGCCTCTCTACAGGAGGAGGCTAACCAAGATCTGTGAATGATGTGGGCCTGTACTCGGCCCGCCATGTGTTGTACTCGGCTATCATCCTTGCATCAACTAACTTAGTAGGGGCACCCCACTCAACTGGCTATAATCCATCAATATCAACAGCCACAACCTATACACTGACCATGGGTCCCCACTAAGAAACCTCTCGAGTTGAGTGTACATACTCTACAATACCAATAGAGACTCCTTGAAGCTTGCCAAACTATCACAATACACACTCTAGAAGATGTCTCTCTCTAATGTGCTGAGTCTGAAAAATGCAACCAATAAAATATTGGGTCTATCGACAATATGAAAGATGTTATGCATCATCATCCCAGACCAGGCACTCTCTGTATGGCCTCCATGTGAAAGCATCAAGTGTATCAATACCATGACACCAATAGCTGATGTCACCAACCCGTATCTGCATCACTATCCCTCCATAGATATATACATATGATAGTCCTAGTGCTATATATTTGTCCATTGGTGGTTTGAAGACAACTATATGCTCCTAATCCCCAACCATAAGCAATGTGGTACCACAACTGATGGACTGAGAATCTCTATAATCCACATCATGAAGCTGGAAATAAAGCATGGCGAATAAACAAGGACCTAAAGCATAAATTGTGGCCCACTCCATCATGCCTTCAAGCATTTGACCCCATCCAACATGGAACCCATGACCTCAATGGTCAGGAATGATGACACTCTGATAGCAGTACAAATCACAACTATGAGCTAGTCTTATCTATCAACAGGTGTATCCCACTAGATCTCGTAGTCCTCAATGCCAAGAGCTAGGACATCAACATAAAAAACTCTTTGCAAAGTAGTTAACCCACAGTCAGGATCATAGAAAACCTGATTCCCATGGATCAGAAGTCGAAGAATATGCTAGATGTCCTCTAGTGTAACAGTGGCCTCTCCTATGGGTAAATGGAATGAACTGGTCTTAGAGTGCCATCACTCTGCTAAAGTAGTAAAAAGTCCTTGGTTAGCCCAAATGATGGACATGAAAGTAACATGGTATAATCCTAGGGCATGCAATGTATCCCTCTCCTAGATGATCTCACAATCTAAAGAAGCAGGTCGACTCTCTTGAGTATATATCAGTGGTAATCACACCTGCGCTCACAAAAAGCACATTATGTCAATCAGGACGCATAACTAAACCTATTGGACTTTTTATGTAGATAGAAATTTATCAAAAACTAACTCAAATTGGCTAATAGTCAAATGCGTTGCACTGTCATACAAGTGCAGCTCACACATACAACCCACATTGTAATTGCAAATAGGCTACACAATTGTGGCATACTATCATGCATATACATTGTAGTAAATCAATTACGACATTTTATCCTACACTTGTGCCGCACCACAACGAATGTGGTGCACAAAGCACTTGCGAGCAACCTAACATTTGCAACTCTATTTTACATATGCGTCGCACATCACACATGTGGTGCACAAGACCACACATGTGGCGTAGAAAGTGCACTGCATCTATTCGGTCTTCTTTGACCCCCTAAATCTAGGAAAAAATGAATGAAAAACAAGGAAAGGGTGCGTACCGTGTCGCCCAATCCCTCAAGCCATTGAAGGAATTAACTCGATATCTGTGATGCACAACTATTGAAACAAGCAACATCTTTGCAAGCACTCCACCAAATCTCTTCTTAGAGCTCTTAAACTTCTAAACACAAAATGCACAAATGAACTTTTTTGCAACCCCTAGGGCCTATTTATAGACTTTTAGGGTGGGATTTTGGACCCTCTTTATAACTGGGCACATCAGCTTTGAACTTCAAATGCAAATACAAACACCCTAGAGGTCCTAAAATAAAAGTATTTTGCTACCAACATAATCAACACTATCAAATTTATTTATCGGAACAATTTCTCAAATTTTTTAAAATTTGTAAATTTTTTGAGGGGATATTATCCTATCCTGCTGTCATCGGGGCATACCAGGGCAACTCTTGAACATGAATTTTTGAATTTTATTTGACACAATGCTATAAAAAATGCATTGTATCAAAGAGGGGCAAAATGTAGATACCCTAAATTGTCCTAACTTGTAAGCAACGCCTTTTTACTAATTTTACTCTTTATCCCTAATCATTAATTATTATCAATTTCATATTCTACTATTAATTAATTAATTTTACATTATATAATTAATTCGTTCTAATTCATCATTTCTAACTAATTAAATAAACCTTATTTAATAATGTCCTAATTAAACATTTTCTTCCTGATTAATGAAATAAACTATTTATTTAATTATGTCGCTAACTTCATTTATTCTTCTATTTTAATTAAATAGTTATCAGTAATTATTTGATTAACATCAAACATCCTTATTATATTAAATAATTGTTACTAATTATTTAATTAAACCACTTTCCCACTTTTAGACTAAATAATTAAATTAATTATTTAATTCTCCAATTTTAACTCAATATGATCCATTAATAAATAAACTTTTATTTATTAATTCAATCTTTACTTGCACATTCTTCCAAAGATTAATTAGTTAATTAATTATCCTCTCACACATTGACTAATCAATCAATCCCATTGATTATTCAACCAAATTTGTTAAATAACAAACAATCCCACTAATTGATCAATCAATCCTATTGATTAATCAATCAATTTCCACTAATTATCAAATCAATTCCCTTAATTGAATCAATCAAGTTAGTTAACACTCCAATCTATTTCCTCTCAACAAACCTCAATTGTTAATCATGATCTTTTTTCTTTGAATCCAGATCATTCATGTGTTGATGAAGTGTGTATCAATACAAGTAGTTTAGTAATTATTGAGCAACCACATATTTGTTGGAGAGTGATGCTCCCAAGGCTCAATTTGATATTATGTATGAGCTTCAAAGATTTTCATTTGAGGTGCATGAAGAAGAGATTCCTTGTGCAAATCAAAAATAGGCTTGGCATATTTTACATCACTATGTGAGTTGGAAACTTTATCCTTTTGTTTCAGTTCATGTAATGAGGTCAATAGTGATGACATTGGCCTATCCTTTTGTGAGGTGAGTTCTCTTCCCTCTACAAAAGGTTTTTATTTGCTGCTAACCTATCTTCAAAAAGTTCCCCCTTCTTGTTGTATGTTCACCTAAGGCACCAACATGTCAAATGAGTCTGACACTTGTATCATATGATTCCCCTGCAATGGAAAAGTTTATAGTGAAGTGATCCTTCATCTTGCAGGCATCTTATGTAGCTCCATGCATGCTAGCAATAGTTTTTTAGTGGTTGCAATTGGGTGAGGTTTGCAACTATGGTTTGAGGGAGATCAACTCCTTCAAAAGGTTCATCTTTGATAGAGACAAATTTCCATTTTTTGCTTCTTGTTAGTTTAATGTATATAAATTGTAAATAACTTGCTTTCCATGAAGTTCCTTTGCACACCTTGCACTCTCCTTAAGGGAAAGTATGCTCTTATATTTCATGCTTTTCTCCAATTCCAAGCCTACACATGTTTTGTTTTGCTCCGAGGAGGCCCAACTGTTGAAATTTTACCCTCATGACTCCATGCCCAATGGGCCGATGAGCCCTCTGGATTCCATGATTAGTAGATAATCATCCAAAAAAAGTTGCCAAAAATGTTGAAATTTCATGCCACCCTTAGATGACCCATCATTGATAACCGACCTGAGAGATCCTACATGAGCTATCTTGCATGAATTCTCCCTAAAGGTTCCTAAAATTTTTAAGTTTTGAGGTTTTGGGCTTTCCAGTTGTCGCTTACTTTCTTTTCTACATGCCTTCTCCATCACTCTATTTCCCTTCTTCATTCCTCCCACTCCTTTTCCTCTTAAGTCTCTCACCTTCCTTATACCAAACAACTTTTAAAAAAGAAGAAGAAGATTTGACTAAGTGTCAAATTTTTTGATTTCGGGGGTAAGCCCAGACCCTTACCTCTGATTTTGAGCTTCCCTCTTACCTCTTACCTTCTTTAAGTAAGAGATAAGGCTTCTTCTTGATTTTAGAAAGTTTGTTTCTTATGGGCTTTTAGTCTTCCTTTTGCCTTTCCTTTTTAGGAGGTAAACCTTTCTTCCAACCACCCTTTCCCTGAAAGCTTTTTCCAAAAAAAATGATTGTGTCAATTTTTTGGATTTCAGGGGTAAGGCTTCACCCTTACTTCCGATTTTAGGGGTAAGGCTTCACCCTTACTTTTGATTTCAGAGGTAAGTCTTCACCCTTACCTCTGATTTTTAGAGGTAAGGCTTCTTTCTTACCTCTAATTTTTTGGTTTTGACTTTTGCTAATCCCTTCTACGCATGTGGTATGAGGTAAGCCTGACACCCGATTCTCGACAATGTGCTCTTTTTGAGGGTCTAGACCATTTAATGCATAAGAAAAAGTTTCTTCTCGAGCTCGACACCTTAACCTTCCCGCAGATTTGGCATGTTTTCTGGGCGACAACATTAATGCTCAAATCACTTTTTGAGTGGTTTGTTTTGGTTCCTGGGCTTCAAGGATGACATTTATTGCATCCCTTATCTTCTACAGGTGGATTTTATTGGCGCCCATGCTCATTTATTGTTGTTTGTCAACTTTCTTGACAGATCCATGCCCTAATCATGATTTTCACATGATGGCTCCATCCTTTCACACACAGACTTCATTGCTAACATTGCTAACCCTAGTTAGGGTTAGAGTTTATTTTTTGGTTCTAAGTTTTATGCCTGATCTATAAAGGCAAGAAATGTATTCATTTCAAGGGTTCTTCCTCTGGTTCCTATGGGTTTTTTCTTTTGTAGAGGTTGTATTTTACACTTTGCCATTGTAAAGATTGGCTATATGCCTTTACATCAATGAATTTGATCATTATTGTTGGTTCTCTCCTCTTTTATGTATGTGTAATCTTTCATTACCTTCATGGCTGAGTGTTTGTTTGTATTTTTATGTATACATGCTTTAGTTAAATTTTTTACAGTTGTTGGTTTGAGAAACCTTCCTTTCCTTCTAGCAACTTGTCAAACCCTAACCTTCTTGTATGCTTGTGAGAATTAACCAAACAGTGAATTGTGTGAGCCTTTTGGTCCTCTTCAACGATGTATTTGAGAAAATATTGGCCAAGAATAAACAAATTTCCATCTTGTTGTTCTACCTCCATTTCCCTTTCATGTTCTCCTTCTAACCTTTTTCTCCTGTGAGCTATTAGAGTGGGATAGTGGTAGGTTTTCATGTGTTGGGTTGCACTAGCATATTACACTTGGATTGAAAGAGGAAGTTGACCTTCTTTGGAGATTTGACCTCGTACACACAAAGGTCTCACACTTTGAGGTCGTTTCCATTGTGTCATTGGAATGTTGAATTTCATGTTCAACAGGGTGCAATTTCATGTGACAACAGTTTTTGGCACCACCAGTAGGACTACTTTCTCTTCGTTGAAGAATTTGGTGTTTTCTTCAATGCACCTTGCTTTTTGAGGCATATCTTCAAACACCATGGTGACTCCAAGATAAATTTTCTAGTTCAAGTAGCCCAATTTTACTTCATTTTAGTGAGGAAGTGGTGCATTCTTCAACATTTCAACCTTTGGAAGCGTTCATCAAGTACTTGGAAACTTTGCAACTTGGTTTGGGTGACTCCATTGGTATGTACCCAAAATATTTGGTTGGACAGTCCTCTGCTTTCATTTCAAAATTTTGAAGTGTTTCCTATGCATACAAATGTTATATTATAATGGAAACCATATGTATACCTCACCATTTCATGATAATGCCAAATTTGCACCTCCCAATCAATAATATTACGCTGGTTATACCTCCCATTTCATTCCACAAAATATTGCTACTGTGGGTTCTCAACCTTCTCAAAATGCATATCACCCACCCCACCTTGCTTAGTCTTCTTGGATACCCACACATTCCCATGAAATATTCGAGCCAATTTTTTTCGCTTTTTTCAAATTTCAAATTACAATCAATGCACCCGTTAAGGTTAGAAGATAAACCAAAATGTGCTGAAGCAACTCTAACTAGAATGTACACAGGATCCCGATGGGCAAGGTGTGAGCATTGGTCAAAGGATCAAAACAAATTGCTTATGGGAACTCTAACCAAGAATGGCGTCGATGATGGCAAGCATATGGTCAGAGGATCTTCTACACTAAGTGCTGAAAGGGAACTCGACACCAAGTATGTGCTACCCAATCCAGTATGGAGTGAGGGGCGACCATATGGCGGAGTGTTACAAAGTACAATGCTGAAAGAAATACTGAAAATTGAAATACTCAACACCCAGAATGTGCTTGCTAACCCAGAGTGGGAAAGTAGCTACCATAGGGCGGAGGTGAATTAAATACAATAACAATTGCTGAAAGTAAGATGAGCATTACAATTTGATAAAGCAAGACTCTAAATGGCTGTCAGTACTACTGCCAGCGTACAATATGAAAGATGATATCTTGCTAACAATACGAATCAGCATATAAGTAGTTTGCAACAGTATTAGTGAATTTCTTTGCTGAGAAGTAAAACTTAAACGGAGATGGTACTAAACAGATCCAACCTTGTTCCAACTTGGGAAATCCACGATGAAGCATCCGCAAAGTCTTTGAGAACTCTCAACACCCATCCAACAATGGAGATGCAGATTTCTTCGAACTGTTATGACAGACCTGCATTCTCATCATATAACCAGCAGCAAATAGATTTCTTGGACAGTTCGAATCTCCCTTCCTACTTACTCAATTGACATGAAATTGCATGCAAAACACTACTAGCATGAGGGCGCTCAGAACTAACACAAAGAGCAGACTTAAAAATGCAAACTTTATTAAATGCACGATTCCCAAGACACAATAAATGGTACGGCCCAGTACAGGGGCGATTTTGCATTTAAAATTTAGATCCTTCTCTAAAAAAACCACAAACTTGCACACATGGGCGCCTTGCCTAGATAGATGAGATTATGCAATACCCATAACATATATTTTTGTCCTTTTTGATTTACGAATGAAAATACGGATCTGCTGTAGCTAAAATGCAATTCTAGAAACTTAGCTAATATGCCAAAATAGAAACTAAAGAGTCACAATGCTGATTACAATGCACAAATTCCAATGAGCTCACAAATCTAAGCTAAATCACCACTAGTTGCTGTGTTGCAAGCAAGAAGCGATGCCCGAGCTAGGAGGCCTTCATTCCTCGAAGCAGTTCCAGAGCCAAACCGGCAGCATAACGATACTATAGACCAAAGATAATCAAAAGAGAACCCAAGGCTTCCTTTTATAAGTTTCTGTTGACCTTTCTCGAAACCCTAACTTCTTTTTCAGAGTCAAAACCCTAATCCCAAGAGATGGCATCCTTTTCCATACATCTTCAATTTGACTTCATTTAATTAAATTCCTCACTTAAATAAATGCGTCCTCCTTAAGGCTTAATTTTGACTTTGATAAATTCAATATAAATTCAATATATCCTCAATGATGGCGCCACCCTTCAAGTCCACTTTTTAAAATAACATCAAGTTAATAGACTAGGCCAAGGTGATAAAATAACATTTAAAATATAATGTTATTTTTAAGTAAAATGAGCTTATCTCTCTGAAACTGCATTCTGAAGCCCGAAACTGAATACGCCACTTTGAGTCAGCTGAAGAGGAAAGTCAACTGCCTGAGACCAACTCATTACATTACTAAAAAATAGAATTTACTAAAAATAGTAAATTTGAAATCGCTTCGTAGCCGAGATTTAACATACCACCGCCGGGCTTCCCTCTCTCAAAACCTTAAAGAATCCGCTAATTGAAACAATCAACCATAGCCGTAACATCCTTCAAAAATAGGAAACCCTAATTTTACCTTCCGACTAGCCTACTGTCTCTGAAATAGGCCAATGGTCATTGAAAAAGGTCAGGCTTGAAACGGGGACATTACAGTCCGCCCTCCCCAAGATTGCTTGTCCTCAAGCAATCGCAAACCAGGATGCTGCAGAATCTCTTCATTTTCCCAAGTTGCATCCTCCATAGGCAGGTTCTTCCACTTCACCAAGTATTCTCTGATGGTTTTTTTCCTCAAAGAACGTTCTCTGAAATCAAGTATCTCCTTTAGAATGAGAACCAACTGTCCTTCTTCATCCAAAGGTGGCAACTGTGATGAAGCAACCACATTATGTCCAAGTGCCTTCTTGACGCGAGACACATGAAAGACATTATGTACTCTGCTATCAGAAGGTAGCTCTAACTCATAAGCTACTGCCCCAACTTTTCTGATGACTCTAAATGGCCCATAGAAGCGAGGTTTGAGCTTCTCAACTCCACTCTTCTTGAGAGTAGACTGTCTGTAAGGCTGTAATCAGAGATAAACCATATCCCCAACCTTGAAAGAATGCTCAACACGCCTCTAATCAACATACATCTTCTGCTGATTCTGTGCAATTTGCAGATTATTCTTCAATGATTTCATAATGTCTTGACTTTGTTGCAACAAGTCCTTGGCTTGAGGTGCTTTGCTATCACCAAACACCAAATCGGAAAAGCTAGGTGCTTCATACCCATAGAGAGCCAAGAAAGGAGACATCTTAATTGACATATGAAATGAAGAATTATAACAATATTCACCAATGTGCAGCCACTTAACCCAAGCTCTTTGCTGCTCTGACACAGTTTCTCAAGTAGCCTTCCAACCACTTGTTCACTATTTTAGTTTGTCCATCTGTTTGGGGGTGATAACTAGTGCTTGAAGTGAGCACCGTACCACTCATTCTGAAGAACTCTTACCAAAAAGTGCTTAGGAACTTGTTGTCCCTATCACTCACAATGTTCTTTGGCAAACCATGCAGCCTAAACACCTCATGAAAAAATAGATCTGCAACTTGGGCTGCTGAAAACGAGGTGGTAATGGCGAAGAAGTGAGCAAATTTGGTTAGCCTATCCACTACCACATAAATACAATTCTTCCCTTGGGACTTGGGCAACCCTGTGATGAAATCCATCGAGATGCTTTCCCATTTTTGATTGGGAATAGGAAGTGGTTGCAGCAACCCCACTGGTAGTGTATGCTCATTCTTATTCATTTGACAAATATGACACTCCTGAATGTAACATTGTACTTCTCCTTTCAATCCTTTCCAAGAAAACCTTTCTCGGATCTGCCTGTATGTCTTGAAAAATCCTTGGTGACTAGCAACTGGAATATCATGAAATGTCAAAAGAATCTTCTTCTTAAGCTTAGAATTAGCCACCAGAAAGATTCTCCCCTTATAGTGTATCAATCCCTCAATCACCTTGTACCTTTCATCCTAAAAAGTACCCTCAATAATGCTGGTTGCAAACTAATTTTTGGCATAATCAACAAGCAACATGTCCCTCCAATCTGCAGTAAGCTCACACAATGAGCTAAGATGGGGTCTCCTGGATAGAGCATCTGCCACAATATTATTTTTCCCTTTGACATATTCAATGTCAAAGTCGTAAGCTTGAAGCTTACTCACCCACTTCTGTTGCCTCTCGTTCAGGTCCTTTTGATGCATAAAATGTTTGAGGCTATTGTGATTAGTCTTGATCATGAACCTGTTTCCCACCAAGTACTTCCTGAACTTGGCTAATGCATTCATAATAGCAAGCATTTCCTTGTCATAAATTGAGTATGTTCTTTCAACACCCCTCAGTTTTCTACTTTCAAGTACAATAGGATGTTTGTCTTGCATTAGGATAGCCCCAACTCCTTCACTGGATGCATCACATTGCAGTTCGAATGGCTTGGAGAAATCCGGAATAGCTAGAACCAGACACGAACTCATGATCTTCTTGAACTTGTCAAAAACAATTTAGGCCTTTTCTGACCAACAGAAAGCTCCCTTTTTGGTGAGATCAGTAAGAGGAGCAGCATTCTATGAGTAGGCCTTTACAAATCTTCGAGCAAAACTACAAAGGTCTCGTAAAACCTTTCAACCGAAGCCAAGTTCTCGTGGAGGTGGCCAATCAACTACCGCTTTTGATCTTTTTCGCATCCACCTTTACTCCCTCAGCACTGATTATGTGGCCAAGGTATAATAACTCCACCATTCCAAATTCACATTTGGAAGCCTTTGCGAACAAACTCTCAGATTCCATGATACTAAGCACTTCCTCCAAGTGCTTGAGATGATCTTCCCAAGTCTTGCTGTAAATCAAAATGTCATCGAAAAATATCAACACAAACCTCCTTAACTGATTCTGAAAAACTTTGTTCATGCAAGACTGGAAGGTAGCAGGAGTGTTAGTCAACCCAAATGGTACGATCTAGAAACTCAAATGGCTATAGTGACATTCGGAAGATGTTTTCTCCACATCAGATCCTCTCTCATTCAAATTTGAGCGGTAAACCCATCTCAAATTGATCTTCGGTGAAGAACTTGGTCTCCATGCGTTTCACTCACCAGCCATCTATCCCCGGAATGGGGTATTTCTCCGCTTTTGATGGTGCTTTGATTCAAAGTACTCCATAGCTCAATGCCATTACGCGACATGGTACCATCCTTCTTCTTCTCTCAATAAGAACCACCGCAGATGCGCCTGCTTTACGTATGAAACCCATCTCCAAAGAGTGCTCTTGAATGTTCTTTTCAATCTCATCCTTTTGCCTCTTGGGGTACCGATATGGAGTTGTAATCACCGGTTTAGCTCCTTCCTTGAGCTCTATGATATGTTCTGAACCCCGTTCAGGTGGAGGTCCAGGAGGCAAATAAGCAAACACTTTGCTCTTTTCTGTGAGTAGAGACTGAACATCAGGAGGATAGTCTCTCTTAGTCTCAACCGGACTAGCAGGAAGGATCATGCACTCTGCAACCCACTCAGCTTGATCGTGACGGATCAGCCTTGCCATTCTTTTGAATGACACAACCCGAGGGCCCCCATTGGACATTCCTCTTAGAACGATCTTCTTCCCATCGGATTGAAACTTGAGCTCCATAGTCTGCAAATTCAAGGAGATCTCCCCAAGTGAACGCAACCATTGAATGCCTAGAACGACATCAGTATCTCCAATGTGGACTACATAGAAGTCATCCTTGACTTCGTAGTTTCCCAATTGCATGGTCATGTTCGAGATTTTCTTGGTGCATGAAATATGGAATCCATCGGCAACCATGACCTTGAAACCTTCAAACTCCTATGTTTGCAGCCCTTTCTTTGCTACCACAACTTCATCAATGAAGTTATGTGTTGCTCCAGTGTCGATCAAAGCAACGATTCGCTGCCCTTTGACCATCCCTCGAACCTTGAAGGATTCATTTCTTTGAAAGCTCGAAAGTTGAGCCAAGACTCCACCACTTTCATTCTCATTTTCGGACTCTTCTGGAGCTTTTTCTACTTCACTTTCTTCAAAATCAGATTGCTGGTTTGAAAAATCGGAACTACTTTCACCAGCAGAATAGTATTCAATCTGATTGAATTTAACTCCCTTAGGGCAAACATGATCTTGAGACCATTTTTCCCTACATCGGAAACACAACCCCTTTCTTCTGAGTTCGTTCAGGGTCTCCAGATCCAATCTTGTGACATGGGGATTGTGATGTTTGAACTCCTTGTGCTGAGGTCTCAAAGGAGGTCTATGCTGAGGTCTTTTCCCTTTATCCCTTTTCTGAAAGGGGGAATTGGACTGAAATTTTGCCTTAGGAGCAGCCCACTCCATGTTTCTTGCCTTCTTCATGGCCTCCTGCAGGGTTGGTGGATCAAAGGCTTTAATCCAACCTTTGAGTGGTTCCGTTAGACCTTTGCTAAAAAGGATCACCAATCTCCTCCCCGTGATTCTAGTAACCATAACTGAGAGTCTCTGAAACTCAGCTATGTAGGCATCAACTGTGCCATACTGCCTCAACTGTGCAAGTTCTCTGAAATGTATTTCAGGGTCCTTTTTCTCAAACCTCTCGATGAGCCTAGTGGTGAACTCGTCATAAGTTGTGATTGACCGATGACCCAAAGTAACTAGGCCATGGTACCACCACTCGTGCGCCACCCCATCAAGGTGTAGCGTAGCGAACTTGATCGCCTCTTCTTCTGCCATGGGTCTGAGAGCTAGATAGTTATCCAGCTTCTGTATCCAAGCTCGGGTTGAACTGGTATCACTTTCGTCAAAGTGTGGAAGTGTAACCTTGTTGACAGCTTGGTACAAGTCTCCTTGAGTTGGTCTTCTTTGATCATAATGTCTCCCTTGTCCTTTGTTTTTCCTTTTATGATCCATAAAGTCATTGTAGGACATATCCATCTTGATGTCGTTAGGGAGAGAATCATACTCTGCACGGCCAAGTCTCAACTGCTCCACGAATGAAGCATTCTCTTCAGGATCTGGCTAAGTGTTAACAGGTGCCAAGAATGTGGGTTTGAATGGCCTGGCTGAGACATAAGTGTTGTTTGAAGTATGCTGAGCACATGTCCATCATGTTGTTTTCGGCACAGGTTTCCTCCTCTATGCCCAAAGGTTGTCTCCGGTGGAATGGTGTTCTTGTCCCACTTCTTTCCCTCATCATGAGTTTATAACAGTCCATCAAAGCATCCGTCTTCTTTCTCGGTCTCTATCCTTATTGATGTGATTCTCCCAGCCTCGCTCATCGCCATCCTCTCTGGTACTGCAACCCTCTCGCTACTCCCCCAACCCATTTCTCACCTCTCGCCATGTTCTTCCTGAGAAACTCCTAATGAGCCCCTCAAAACCTCATAAGTTGTTCCCACCCTCGAGCCTGAGCAAGGTTGTGAACCTGCTTTCCAACCTTCTGTTCTCCTCTTTGCAATGTACTTTTTCTCGTCACCCATGGGATGGTTTGTTTCTAAGGTGGATGGAAAGATCTTGGCTCGATACCAATCGCAAATATTTCAAGCCAATTTTTTCGCTTTTTCACCTCAAATTACAATCAATGCACCCGTTAAGGTTAGAAGATAAACCAAAACGTGCTGAAGCGACTCTAACCAGAATGTACACCAGGATCCCAATGTGGGCAAGGTGTGAGCATTGGTCAGAGGATCTAAAACAAATTGCTTATGCAGGAACTCTAACCGAGAATGGCGTCGATGATGGCGAGCATATGGTCAGAGGATCTTCTACACTAAGTGCTGAAAGGGAACTCGACACCAAGTATGTGCTACCCAATCCAGTATGGAGTGAGGGGCGACCATATGGCGGAGTGTTACAATGTACAATGCTGAAAGAAATACTGAAAATTGAAATACTCAACACCCAAAATGTGCTTGCTAACCCAGAGTGGGAAAGTAGCTACCATAGGGCGGAGGTGAATTAAATACAATAACAATTGCTGAAAGTAAGATGAGCATTACAATTTGATAAAGCAAGACTCTAAATGGCTGTCAGTACTACTGCCAGCGTACAATATGAAAGATGATATCTTGCTAACAATACGAATCAGCATATAAGTAGTTTGCAACAGTATTAGTGAATTTCTTTGCTGAGAAGTAAAACTTAAACGGAGATGGTACTAAACAGATCCAACCTTGTCCCAACTTGGGCAATCCACGATGAAGCATCCGCAAAGTCTTTGAGAACTCTCAACACCCATCCAGCAATGGAGATGCAGATTTCTTCGAACTGTTATGACAGACCTGCATTCTCATCATATAACCAGCAGCAAAAAGATTTCTTGGACAGTTCGAATCTCCCTTCCTACTTACTCAATGGACATGAAATTGCATGCAAAACACTACTAGCATGAGGGTGCTCAGAACTAACACAAAGAGCAGACTTAAAAATGCAAACTTTATTAAATGCACGATTCCCAAGACACAATAAATGGTACGGCCCAATACAGGGGCGATTTTGCATTTAAAATTCAGATCCTTCTCTAAAAAAACCACAAACTTGCACACATTGGCGCCTTGCCTAGATAGATGAGATTATGCAATACCCATAACATATATTTTTGTCCTTTTTGATTTACGAATGAAAATATGGATCTGCTGTAGCTAAAATGCAATTCTAGAAACTTAGCTAATATGCCAAAACAGAAACTAAAGAGTCACAATGCTGATTACAATGCATAAATTCCAATGAGCTCACAAAACTAAGCTAAATCACCACTAGTTGCTGTGTTGCAAGCAAGAAGCGATGCCCGAGCTAGGAGGCCTTCATTCCTCGAAGCAGTTCCAGAGCCAAACCGGCAGCATAACGATACTATAGACCAAAGATAATCAAAAGAGAACCCAAGGCTTCCTTTTATAAGTTTCTGTTGACCTTTCTCGAAACCCTAACTTCTTTTTCAGAGTCAAAACCCTAATCCCAAGAGATGGCATCCTTTCCCATACATCTTCAATTTGACTTCATTTAATTAAATTCCTCACTTAAATAAATGCGTCCTCCTTAAGGCTTAATTTTGACTTTGATAAATTCAATATAAATTCAATATATCCTCAATGATGGCGCCACCCTTCAAGTCCACTTTTTAAAATAACATCAAGTTAATAGACTAGGCCAAGGTGATAAAATAACATTTAAAATATAATGTTATTTTTAAGTAAAATGAGCTTATCTCTCTGAAACTGCATTCTGAAGCCCGAAACTGAATACGCCACTTGAGTCAGCTGAAGAGGAAAGTCAACTGCCTGAGACCAACCTGTTTACTGCCAAAAATAGAATTTACTAAAAATAGTAAATTCTTGAAATCGCTCAAAGCCGAGAGGAACATACCATCAGCTTCCTAAAAACTCATATAAAGAATCCGCCAAGAATTGAACAATCAACTCTATAGCCAAAACATCCTTAAAATAGGAAACCTACTCTTATTCTTCCCACTAGCCTACTTGCCTCCTAAATAGCCAACGGTCAATAAAAAGGTCGACTTGTAACGGGACATTATGACCTCATCACCAACCCCAAGAGAATCGACATTTTGAAAATCAACCTTGTTTCTCTCCATGTCAGCCCCAAAGTTTTGATAATTTAAGTGCAAGTGAAATTACAAGCATTTTGCTTGATTTCAATAGATAGTTGGATGAGATTCAAAGACAACAAGAGTTTGATCTACAATAGGAGTGGGAAAATCAAGCCTATTAGGGGCAACAAGGTTATTTCCCACAACAGAATGAGTTTTTCCATCAAGCTCACTATCCTTAGCAACAAAACATAGAGGCTCAATGGAGGTATGAGCAGCAGTTGGAGGCACAAAGAAGGCAACAAGAGGAGTATACAACAAAAGATGCAACTTATAGACAAGAGAAACTTAGGATTTCCCTTGCTCTAGCACAAATTCTTGAGACTTAGGCAACCCCTTGTGTGCTTAGTTTCAAACGAACACCTCCACTAGTTCTAGAACAACCTGCTAAGGAGGAGGTAAGAAAGCATAAATTTGTAAGTTTCAAGAATCCTAACAAAACTCTTGAAACTTCCATTATCCCTCCTTTTGTTCTAGAACAAGCTATTGTGCAAGAGGTATGCAAGCACAATTTTTTTTAGTTTCAAGAATCCTAATCAACCCCTTGAAACTCCAATTGAACCTCTTGTGTCATCAAGCAGATCTCCTATGTTGGAGATTCCAAGTTTTGAGAGCCTCCATTATTCACAAGAACTTGTCCTTGAGGAGGCTCATCTTTTTACTCCTATTGAGCAATCCCTTCCAAAATTCCAACAAGAGTTCCAATGCCCTTTTGACCATTTGGCTCCTTGTTTTCCCATTTCACTCTTTAAAGGTGGACTTGTGGTATGGGATCCTAATTGGTTAGAAGAACAAAGGAAGGAGCAATTTTGGGCTAGGATTGAAGAGGTTGTTTTTAAGGAGCCTTCATGTGCTCAAAATAATGAGTGTCTTGGTCTGTTGCAAGAAAAAATTGAAGATGAACCAATGTTGCAACAACAAGGCATTAAAAAGGTAGGACAAAATGATAAAGTAGAGGAACTAGACCTCTCATTTTATGTCCTCCCTTTTGAAGATGAGGAGGATAGATCACCTATACCTACATCAGCAGAGGCCTCTAGATAGCTTGGTCCTAGCTTGGTGGATGAAGACAACTCCATGGTTTTGGAGCAACAACAACAGACGTGTTTATCCCTTGGTATAGTGGAGGAAGCTTCCCTATCTAACGAGGTCTATAGTTTTGAGGTGGAGGACCTCTTTTGGGATGATTTAAAAGCTTTTTGTTCAAGCTTGGATGTCAATATTCCACTCCCAAAAGAGGAGCTTTGTAGGCAGCAACATAAGAGTGAAGAAACAATAGAGGATGTGGCAAACATTACATGCTAAGAGTCTATTTCTATTGCGGCTTGTTGCAAAGAAGAGATTAAAATAGAGAGACAACATGGAGAATTCAGTTCTTCAATTGAAGTGTCTCAAAAATTTGAGGTATGTGTTGATGAAGTGTGCATCAATACAAGTAGCTCAATAATTATTGAGCAACCACACATTTGTTGGGAGAGTGATGCTCACATTGCTTAATTTGATAGTATGCCTGAGCTTCAAAGATTTTCATTTGAGGTGCACAAAGAAGAGATTCAGACTTGTGCAGATCAAAAAGTAGGTTTGGTATATTTTACATCACCATGTGAGCTAGAAACTTTCTCTTTTTGTTTCAGTTCATGCAATGAGGAGGTCAGTGATGATGAAATTGGCCTATCCTTTTGTGAGGTGAGTTCTCTTCCCTCTATAAAAGGTTTTTTCTTGGATGCTGACCTATCTTAAAAAATTTCCCCCTTATGTTGTATGTTCACCTAAGGCACCAATGTCAAATGAGTCTAACACTTGTATCATATGGTTCCCCTGCAAAGGAAAATTTTATAGTGAAGCGATCCTTTGCCTTACAGGAATTTTGTGCAACTCCATGCATATTGGCAAAAAATTTTAGTGGTTGTAGTTGGGTGAGATTTGCAAATATGGTTTGAAGGAGATCAACTTCTTCAAAAGGTTCATCTTTGATAGAGGCAAATTTTCATTTTTTTCTTCCTATTAGTTTAATGTATATATTGTAAATATCTTTCTTTCCATGAAGTTCCTTTGTACACCATGCATTCTTCTTAAGGGAATGTATTCTCTTAGCTTTCATACTTTTCTCCAAGTGTAGGCTTGCACATGTTTTGTTTTGCTTTGAGGAGGCCCAGTTGTTGAAGTTTTACCCTCATGACTTCATGCCCAATGGACTGCTTAGGCCTCTAGATTCCATGATTAGCAAACAATCATCCCATAGGAGTCACAAATTTTTTTGACATTTCATGCCACCCTTAGATGACCCATCATTGATAACCGATTTGAGAGATCCTACATGGGCCATCTTGCATGAATTCTCCTTGAAGGTTCCTAAAATTGGCTAAGTCTTGAGGTTTTAGGCTTTCGAGTTGTCGCTTACTTGATTTTCTACATACCTTCTCCATTGCTCTATTTCCCTTCTTCATTCCTCCCACTCCTAAGTCTCTCGCCTTCCTTCCTTATCCCCAACAACTTAATTTTATTTTTTTTACTAAGTTTCAAATTTTCCAATTTTGGGGATAAGCCCAGACCCCTACCTCTGATTCAGGGTTTGGGGTTCGAGCTTCCCTCTTACCTCTTACCTTTTTTAAGTAAGAGGTAAGGCTTATTTCTGATTTTAGATTTTTTTTTTCATGGATTTTACTCTTCTTTTGCTCTTTTTTAGGGAGGTAAGTTTCCACCCTCATTTCTTTCATTTCGTGAGGTGTTTCCTCTTACCCTCCAATTTTAGGTTCTGAATTTTCATCCTCTTCTAAGCATGTGGTGAGGTAACTCAATGCTTGATGCTCCTCACAATGTGCTCTTTTTAGAGGTTTGGACCATTTAATGGCCAAGGTTATGGTTTCTTTTTGGGTCTAAATACGTCTGACTCTCAAGGATTTGGCTGTTTTTGGAAACAAATATTATCAAATCACTTTTGAGTGGTTGTTTTGGTTCCTAGGCTTCAAGGACAATATTTATTGCATCCCTTATCTTCTACAGGTGGATTTTATTGGCGCCCATGCTCATTTATTGTTGTTTGTCAACTTTCTTGACAGATCCATGCCCTAATCATGATTTTCACATGATGGCTCCATCCTTTCATTCAAATACCATTTCAAGGGCCTCCCGCTCCTCCTTCGAGTTTTTCTTTGTAGATGCACGCTTCCATTGCAGATTAGTTATATGCCTTTCATTAATGCTGATAGTTCTCTCTCCCTCTTTATGTATGAGTAACCATGTCTCTACACAGTGTTTTTTTTGTATTTTCATGCATGCATGATTGAGTTAAATTGCTTCAGCAGTTGTTACTTGAAATGGTTTGAGAAACCTTCCTTTCCTTCCAACAACTTGTGAAACCCTAACCTTCTTGTATGCTTGTGAGAATCAACCAAACAAAGAACTGTGTGAGTATTTTGGTCCTCTTCAACTATCTATTTGAGCGAATATTAGCCAAGAAGAAACAACTTTCCATCTTGGTGTACCACCTCCATTTCTCTTTCATGTTTTCCTTCTAACCCTTTTCCCCTGTGAGTTGTTAGAGTAGGATAGTGGTAGGTTTTCATGTATTGGGTTGGGCCAACCTATTGCACTTGGATTGAAAGAGGAAGCCAAACTTCTCTAGAGATTTGACATTATACATGCAAAGGTCCCACACCTTGAGGTCGTTTCCATTGTGTCATTGGTATGTTGAACTTCGTGTTCAACAAGGTGCAATTTCATGTGACAACAATAACCTTAGGAAATCACGCCATCAAAGAATATTTCTACATTGTAAATTCGGGAGATACTAATGTAATTTTAGGCACTCCATGGTTACACTCTTTAGAATGTTTTTATCTAGACTTCCTAAATTTAGAACTTTGTTTTAAACATAATGGATAGGATGTCCTTTTACAAGGACTATCCGATGGATCTCCAAGAGTAGTTTCATCCAAATGGATGGAAAGAATCCTTGGATGTGGACAAGGAGAATTGGTCACCCAATGTTTGATCCTTAACAAATCCTCCCCTAGGGGAAATCCATACATGTGGATGTACAACCAATCCTTAAGAAACATAAAAAGGTATTAAAAAATATTCGACTAGGCCTACCTCTCAAAAGAGGCTTTGAACACATGTTATAGAACTAGAAAAAGGGGCTAAACCCATAATCAATACACCTTATAGGCACCCCAAAAAATTTAAAGAAGAGAGAAAAAACCATTAAAGAACTTCTTGAAATGGGCCACGTTTAGCCGAGTTCTAGTCCCTTTGCATCCCTAGTGGTGTTAGTTAAAAATGATGGTACTATGAGAATGTGTATAGATTATATAGATTTGAATAAAAAACTATTAAGAGTCATTACCCTATCCCAAGGATTGATGAATTAATAAATGAACTTCATGGAACCAAATATTTCTCTAAGATTGAATTACAATTTGGATATCGCCAAATTAGAATGATGAAAGAAGAAATTCCCAAGACAACTTTCAAATGTCACTATGGACACTTTGAATTTTTGGTCCTACCATTTGGTCTAACCAATGCACCTACAACATTTCAATCATGTATGAACCATATATTCAGGAGACAACTAAGAAGGTTCCTACTAATATTCTTTGTTGACATTTTGATTTATAGAAAAAAATGGGAAGAACACATCAAGCATATTGAAGAAGTCCTAGAAATTCCTGAATATGAATCACTTTATGCCAAAGCCTCCAAGTGCAAGTTTGGGTTAGAAGAGATTTATATCTAGGACATAAAATCAATGCACAAGGAGTAAGTGTGGATGAAGAAAAAATCAAAGCCATCAAGGAATGGCCTAAACCAATAACTTTAACCCATCTAAGAGGATTTATGGGCTTATGTACTTACTACCAATGATTAGTTAAAGGTTTCTCTGAAAATTATTGCCCCCTCACAAAATTAACAAAAAAGGGAGATTTTACATGGAATGAAGAATCCCGACAAGCATTTGAGAAACTCAAGGAGATAATGAGTTCATGTCCCAACCTAGTCATCCCCAACTTTACATTTCCATTCGAGTTGGAGTGTGATGCATCCAGGGAAGGTATTGGAGTAATTCTCATGCAAAACACAAACACCCAATTGCATTCAAGAGTCACAAACTCACCAAAGCTGAAAAATAATTACTTTACCTATGAAAAAGAAATGTTAGCCATCATGCATGCACTGAACAAATTTAGAAAATATTTGGTTTGTGGGAAGTTCATTGTTAAAACCGATTACAACAGTTTATGGTTTTTCCTAAATCAAAAGGATCTAAATGATTGTCAACAAAAATGAGTTAGCAAGTTGCAAGCTTATAACTTTGACATAGAATAAGTGAAGGGGAAAAAAAACATTGTAGCTGATGCACTGTCCCACAAACCATACTTATGCTCCATAACAAGCATTTCCATAAATTGAAAGAATGAAATCATTGCCAAATATGCCAAAGATCCACAAACCAGTGACATCATGGAGGGGAATACACAAAATGAAGAATATAAGGTGGCGGAGGAACTCATCCTAGATACGAAGATAAGATATACCTTGAACCAAGTCTAAAGATCAAGGAAAATATTGTTAGAGAGTATGATGATAACCCCTTAGTCGGCCATCAAGGATACAATAAAGCTTATAAGCAAGTAAGAGAAAAATACTCATGGAAAGGCCTCAAGAAATATATCATAAAAAATGTTCAGGAATGCATGACATGTCAAAGGAACAAAGTGGAATAGGTTCACCAAATAGGACTCCTCCAACCTCTACTAATACCTAATAAAAAAGGGAGAGTATATCTATGAACTTCATAACAAGGCTTCCTAAACTACAAGGAACATATTGTATTTATGTTGTGGTGGACTGTCTAACTAAGTATGCACACTTTATGGAAATATCCATAGTCTATAGTGCTCCTCAAGTAGTTGAGGTCTTCTTTAAGGAATTTTTCCAACTAAATGGTCTACCGAGAAATATTATCAACGACATACACAATTGATTACTTAGCTTGCTTTGGTAGGAAATTTTTTGACTAGCAAGAATTGAACTCATTCCAAGTACTAGTTATCACCCCCAAATTGATAGAAAAACAAATATTGTCAATAAATGGGTGGAAGGATATTTAATAAACTATGTTGTAGGCCAAAAAAATGCATGGATCAAGTGGTTGCATCTTGGAGAATATTCTTATACCACTACTCATCACATGTCCATAGGGATGAGTTCCTTCAAAGCCTTGTATGAACATGAAGCAACATCATTTGAAAGTTTAATCTTCTTGAAAAGTCATGTACCTGGGGCCAAAGACTATGCGCAATAGAATATAGATATTATGAATACCCTTAAGGATAATCTACACAAGCACAAAACCAACAAAAGATATATGCCAATCGAAGGAGGATTGAAAGGTTTTTCAAAGTAGGAGATATGGTCTTCCTAATATTACAACCTTATAAACAATCATCCATCAAGGTGAATGGAGTTGAGAAGCTTAAACCTAGATTTTATGGATTGTATAAAATTTTGAGGAGAATAAGGGAGGTCACCTACAAGTTGGAGCTACCAAAAAAAAACCAGATCCATAATATCTTTCATGTATCGTAAATAAAAAAGGTACTAGTATAGCATGTCGCTCCATGTTCAGAGTTGCCCCTATCAGATGATGAAGGAAAGTTTATTTTGGAACATGAGATTATTCTTAATATGCAGTAGACAAAGTTACAAAATAAAGTCATTCTTGAGTATCTGGTTAAGCGGAAAGGGCTTCCTATAGAAGACAAAACTTGGAAGGTTGTTGAGAATTTTGATCATCCAAATTTGAAATTGCTTGAGGACAAGTAATATTGGGTGGGGAGGATTGTCATATCCCTGACATAATCAGATAAAAGACAAAAGTTACATCTTATTCAAATTTGTCTTATTCACAAATAGTTGTGAATAGATACAAACAAGTGTAGAGGGTGATTAAGAAAAAATATAAAGCAACAATCCCTTATTACTGGTGGCAATTCCTTAAAAAAAAGAATTAACAAATACATAATCAATAAAAGATAGTGCTTGGGAAGAGGATGACAAGGCAACGTTTGGGTTTGAAGAGGGACGTGTCCCTTACCAAGTGACAACTCAATTGAAAAGTCATATCTCTTTGCATCCATCATGGGGTATTAAAGCATGAACATTATAAAAAGAGGTGGAAGTTTAGACTTCATTTGACATAAGTGCACTGTATTCTGCAAACAACAAACTAGTTATTTAACACTATGGTATGCAATTTGATATATATTTTGAATACATAAATTTCATGCATCTTATGCAGAAAATAATAAGAACTCAATTTCTAATTAAATTAATGGTCTAACATTAAGTTACTTATTCCTCTAAAATAAATCATTGGAAGGAGAGAGGGAAGCACAAGGGGGATAACAGTTATGAGGTCTCCTTCTAAGTAGGCCACCCATAATGGATGATCGAAGTGTCTGCCATTATGGGACAAGGGGGTTGTCTATCTGCCCTTTGGCTTAGTAAGAGGAATACTCTAAGAATTCTATTATCGCTTCCTCTCCAACCTCCCTGATGGTTGATTGTTGGAGTGGATAATAACCTTAAATTCGTGTTGATATTTACTTATCTATTTTAAGATAAATCAACCTTATGTATGCTAAATAATTTAAAAGGATGTTGTAAACAATTCAAATGATCAAACCAATTGTTCATGAATTATAATATTGGCTAACATTATTGTAGGGTTAAACTTAGAGTCTATTGGTAAGTTATAATTTAATAAGATATACTTCTTATTTTCCATTTGAAATTGTGATTTTGGGAAATCAAGTGTATCCAAAAAGGGGACATTACAGACCAAAACTTCAATAGCGGAGGAATGCGAAGCATTCTCCCAGATAGACTTCTATGTAGCTTCATGAACTAGAAACACTTAAGTAACTTTCGGAGGCTCGATCTTTCTTTGAACAACACATACTTCATCAGGAACATTAGGAGAGAGAGAAAAGACATACTATAGACCTTCAGTAACATCTCTCCATTATCAACCATGCTTCTAATCCTCATCTAAATATATCATTATAAAAACAAATCTGCTGACAACAATAGTGCACTATACAACTTTTCTTGGCATGGAACAAGGCATGACATCCAATCATGAACTTCAACAACTCTTCCATAGATCAATGTTATCCCATACTGAAAGGTGTCAACAATGACAACAAATGCCAAATGCAACAAGGACATTAGTACCGAATAGTGCCAACAAACTCCCAAGCATGACAATCAATTGCCAACAATCTCACATAAATCTCCTCAAGTGTTGAAATAAATGAAAATCGACAATCAGTGTCGACATCAATGAAAACAATTGCCAACAATTCAAGTGCATCCTTGAGGACATCTTGCTTGTGGTTCTTGTAGCTTTTTCATCTCTCTTCTTGGTGCAAGAGTGATTGTGTTCTAGCATTTCTCTTTATTTCTATTTTCTAATAACATTTGTGAATCCATTTATGTGTCCTTGTTACTTGTTGGGATTTTTATTTTTATTTGAAAAATATTCATACTAGTTTGTTGCTCCTTGTAGACTTAGGGGTAGTATCCCTAGCATTTCATTTGTTTCTCTAGTTTTAGACATGCATAGGCTATGTGCATGCACTTAATTCATTCCCTCTTTAGCATTGACTACTCATGGAGGTTGAAAGACCAAAATAGGGGTTTGATCATTTGTGACAAGCTTGTAAGCAACCCCAACTTTTCTCATTCTTTTAGCTACATATTTATTGAAGATCATAACTGCAAGGAGGTTTGGTCTAATTTTTCCATTATTCTTGCCATTTAATTTTTCTCATCAATTTTCCATTGGTTTAGCATTCTTAATTTTTTTTCTATATTGTGGAGTGTTATTGTGCTTGTGCTTTGTCCCATGCATATAGGAAGACCAAAATTCCATATGAAAATTTGTGTTTTGTAAAAGTTTTAGATGTCAATGCATAACCTAGACTTCATAGTGTAAATTGGGCTACAATGCATTATGTGGTTGTCTTCACATTGCAATTAATGTAGAAAAAATAAAATTTTAAGTAAAAGAAACCAAACAAAAACACCTCCTTTTCTTTTGCAACTTTTTATATTGAAACAATTGTTGGACATAGAGCATATGAATCTCAATTGTTTGCATATTAATAGTGAATTAGGTTGTAGATCATTTAACTGCCATTCAAGCTATCATTGTGGATGATTGTAGGCACCGCTAGGGTAACCAATTAGTGAAAAAGAATATAAAGCCACATGATTTGACATTTTCTCTCCTTTGTGCCATGATATTAAGTCCTTACAATAATTAAAGAGATAGAAGTTTACTTCTAATAGATAGGCTCATACCTAAGAGTAAACATTTATCTAGAGATGCTCTTTTTGTTATCAAGATCCCTTGCATGAACATCACAAAATCTTGAGAGAAGAGTATTACTTATT
>VDFB02275230.1:0-21779 GCA_007258455.2 Sequoia sempervirens | reverse complement strand
ATTGCTTGAGGACAAGTAATATTGGGTGGGGAGGATTGTCATATCCCTGACATAATCAGATAAAAGACAAAAGTTACATCTTATTCAAATTTGTCTTATTCACAAATAGTTGTGAATAGATACAAACAAGTGTAGAGGGTGATTAAGAAAAAATATAAAGCAACAATCCCTTATTACTGGTGGCAATTCCTTAAAAAAAAGAATTAACAAATACATAATCAATAAAAGATAGTGCTTGGGAAGAGGATGACAAGGCAACGTTTGGGTTTGAAGAGGGACGTGTCCCTTACCAAGTGACAACTCAATTGAAAAGTCATATCTCTTTGCATCCATCATGGGGTATTAAAGCATGAACATTATAAAAAGAGGTGGAAGTTTAGACTTCATTTGACATAAGTGCACTGTATTCTGCAAACAACAAACTAGTTATTTAACACTATGGTATGCAATTTGATATATATTTTGAATACATAAATTTCATGCATCTTATGCAGAAAATAATAAGAACTCAATTTCTAATTAAATTAATGGTCTAACATTAAGTTACTTATTCCTCTAAAATAAATCATTGGAAGGAGAGAGGGAAGCACAAGGGGGATAACAGTTATGAGGTCTCCTTCTAAGTAGGCCACCCATAATGGATGATCGAAGTGTCTGCCATTATGGGACAAGGGGGTTGTCTATCTGCCCTTTGGCTTAGTAAGAGGAATACTCTAAGAATTCTATTATCGCTTCCTCTCCAACCTCCCTGATGGTTGATTGTTGGAGTGGATAATAACCTTAAATTCGTGTTGATATTTACTTATCTATTTTAAGATAAATCAACCTTATGTATGCTAAATAATTTAAAAGGATGTTGTAAACAATTCAAATGATCAAACCAATTGTTCATGAATTATAATATTGGCTAACATTATTGTAGGGTTAAACTTAGAGTCTATTGGTAAGTTATAATTTAATAAGATATACTTCTTATTTTCCATTTGAAATTGTGATTTTGGGAAATCAAGTGTATCCAAAAAGGGGACATTACAGACCAAAACTTCAATAGCGGAGGAATGCGAAGCATTCTCCCAGATAGACTTCTATGTAGCTTCATGAACTAGAAACACTTAAGTAACTTTCGGAGGCTCGATCTTTCTTTGAACAACACATACTTCATCAGGAACATTAGGAGAGAGAGAAAAGACATACTATAGACCTTCAGTAACATCTCTCCATTATCAACCATGCTTCTAATCCTCATCTAAATATATCATTATAAAAACAAATCTGCTGACAACAATAGTGCACTATACAACTTTTCTTGGCATGGAACAAGGCATGACATCCAATCATGAACTTCAACAACTCTTCCATAGATCAATGTTATCCCATACTGAAAGGTGTCAACAATGACAACAAATGCCAAATGCAACAAGGACATTAGTACCGAATAGTGCCAACAAACTCCCAAGCATGACAATCAATTGCCAACAATCTCACATAAATCTCCTCAAGTGTTGAAATAAATGAAAATCGACAATCAGTGTCGACATCAATGAAAACAATTGCCAACAATTCAAGTGCATCCTTGAGGACATCTTGCTTGTGGTTCTTGTAGCTTTTTCATCTCTCTTCTTGGTGCAAGAGTGATTGTGTTCTAGCATTTCTCTTTATTTCTATTTTCTAATAACATTTGTGAATCCATTTATGTGTCCTTGTTACTTGTTGGGATTTTTATTTTTATTTGAAAAATATTCATACTAGTTTGTTGCTCCTTGTAGACTTAGGGGTAGTATCCCTAGCATTTCATTTGTTTCTCTAGTTTTAGACATGCATAGGCTATGTGCATGCACTTAATTCATTCCCTCTTTAGCATTGACTACTCATGGAGGTTGAAAGACCAAAATAGGGGTTTGATCATTTGTGACAAGCTTGTAAGCAACCCCAACTTTTCTAATTCTTTTAGCTACATATTTATTGAAGATCATAACTGCAAGGAGGTTTGGTCTAATTTTTCCATTATTCTTGCCATTTAATTTTTCTCATCAATTTTCCATTGGTTTAGCATTCTTAAAATTTTTGCTATATTGTGGAGTGTTATTGTGCTTGTGCTTTGTCCCATGCATATAGGAAGACCAAAATTCCATATGAAAATTTGTGTTTTGTAAAAGTTTTAGATGTCAATGCATAACCTAGACTTCATAGTGTAAATTGGGCTACAATGCATTATGTGGTTGTCTTCACATTGCAATTAATGTAGAAAAAATAAAATTTTAAGTAAAAGAAACCAAACAAAAACACCTCCTTTTCTTTTGCAACTTTTTATATTGAAACAATTGTTGGACATAGAGCATATGAATCTCAATTGTTTGCATATTAATAGTGAATTAGGTTGTAGATCATTTAACTGCCATTCAAGCTATCATTGTGGATGATTGTAGGCACCGCTAGGGTAACCAATTAGTGAAAAAGAATATAAAGCCACATGATTTGACATTTTCTCTCCTTTGTGCCATGATATTAAGTCCTTACAATAATTAAAGAGATAGAAGTTTACTTCTAATAGATAGGCTCATACCTAAGAGTAAACATTTATCTAGAGATGCTCTTTTTGTTATCAAGATCCCTTGCATGAACATCACAAAATCTTGAGAGAAGAGTATTACTTATTGTGAAATGAATCTCAAATTGTAGTGTACTCTTAACATATCAGATGATATGCTTAGTTGCCTACAGATAACTAATACAAGGTGTTTGCATAAAACTTGAAACTACATTGATTGCAAAGGAAATATCATGTTGAGTATGCATAAGGTAGATGAGACTCCCTACAAGATACTTCTAGATAGTGAGATCAATAAGCATTTATTTAGGCATTGAAGAAACCTAAACTTGAGTACTCATAGAGTGAGCTAGATAGTGTAAGAGAGGGGGACCAACCACGTTCAAGGCCCAAGGTCACAGAAAGCCAAGAGTGGAAGGCTGCCCTAACTTACCTCAGCTTAATGGAGTGTTTTGAAATGAGGGACAAGAATGATGAGGACTATGAGGTCCTTCAACCACTCTGTAGACCTGAGATTTGAGATGGGGCTAGGTGAGTTGGTTTTCGGGTCCCACATTGTACCTCAGGAAGCTCTTTGCTTGAGGATGAAAGCACGGTTCTAAGATGACAGCATGAGACGTTGGCGTCTCTCAGGTGCGCTAGCGTCTGTACGACCAGAGGACCAAAAGTATAATGAGAACTACTAGAAAACAAGCTGACAACCTACCTAATCACTTCCAAATTACCAAAACAAAGCTACGAAGTAGGAAATATATGAACAAATATGATAAAGTAAATATACAAGAGTTAGGGTGGCAAGAATGATCTCACAAACGTATTCATTCGCCAGATAGCTCCAAATGCACGTCCACTTGCACACAAGAAAGAGGGAAATTTGTTGGGGCTGTATAGGGGCCTACCTTAGTTAGACCCATGTTTTGGTGTTTCCACCTCCACGGTCACCCAAGTTTGCAACAATGGAGAAATATATGATAAAGAAGGAAATGAAGTAAAGAACACAAAAACACTACAAAACAGTAAGGTGCTACCCAACCAAATCGTAGAGGAGAGTAGAAAGCTTACCACATCCTCCAAGAGCTAACTAGCTAATGGAGGAGAAAATGAGAGGACTCAAGCCCTTGTTGCAATGGTGTTGTTCCACACTTGCTCTACGGAGTTGACAGGGTGTTGTTGTTGCTGCTATAGAGTGCCAAAGTGCTGCTAAAAGTGCTTGAGAATGCAAGAGGATGCAAAAGAGGATGCTAGAGTTTGTGAAGAAGATGGATTGAATGCTTAGAGGATGTGTAAAAGATGAAATGCATGGAGTGAATTTGAAGGAGAAAATGAGGAAAACAACCATATTTGAGTTGGTTAGTCGAAGAGGGTGTTACAAACCGACCTCCAATGTGAAGTGTAACACCTCAGCAGGCTCCAAATAGAGGAATTTACTAGGGACGTAAGCCTGCCACATATATGTTTGTGCACTGCGTGGGCATCCCTGATAGTTATTCCTCTGTCGACACATAAAATAGATGCCAAGTGGAATTAAGGCAGTGGGCTTATGTGGAATTTAGCCTTTGAATTTGGTTTTCTAAAGTGAGGAAGGGTAAAAGGGGAATTTGCATGAGGGGTACAAATTCGCTCCTACAAAATTTTCCCCCACTATAGCAAGCACAAATATTGATGAGTGCTTTGGTAAAGTAGATCAAAGAAGTAGTAAGCTTAGAAATGTATACCTGAACCATCAAGGAAGCAGACCACGATCTAGTGAAATCAAGAGTGCAGGACAATTAAAGGACTTCATAGCCCCGCAAAACTATGAAGTTGAAGAATGTAAGCGTCTTACAGGCCCACATAACAGCAAGGAGGCAACCCCCGAGATCTCTCACATGAAGGAAGCCCCAAGAAGAAAGCACCTCACAGGCCCGCAGACTTGCAAGGAAGGTGTCCCCCAAGATCTCTCACATGAAGGATACCTAGAAAAACACCTTACAGGCCCACAGACCTGCAAGGAAGCATCCCCCAAGATCTCTCACATGGAGGAAGTCAAGAAAGTGCCCTATAGACCCGCAGACCTACAAGGAAGGTGTCCTTCAAGATCTCTCACATGAAGGAAACCCAAAGAAAGTGCCCTACAGACCTACAGGGGAGCCACCCTTAAGATCTCTCGCATGGAGGAAGCTCAAAAGAGGTGTCCTACAGGACCATAGACCTAGAGGGAGGTATCCCCCAAGATCTCTCAAATGGAGGAAACCCAAGGAAAGTGGGCTCCAGAGAGCCAAAAAGTGACTTCATAAGCGCTCTCGTTAAGCGACATATTTACCCGTAGATATAAAATGTCAGAAAGTGGCCATGCAGGCATGTAAGCAAATAGTAACGCAAACCATCAACAAGTTGGAAACTTTCAAAGGGGTCCCTCTAGAACCCAATGTGAAGAAGGGTTCCACTCAAGGGACTCACTGTTTGAAAGCACAACAGAGATGTTTCTTTTTCAAATCAATCAAGGAATGCTTTTGAAGGATGTTCACTTCATCAAGGAATTTGAAAGGAAGAATATGCCCCCACGCGAGGGGAAGGTCGAAGCTATTCCCACTTCAGAGGAAGTTTCTCAAGTTCTTTCTTTACAAACCCATGATGAAGGAAACACGTTCCATTAGGGTTTCAAGTTGAGAAGGTGATTTTTGAAAAGAAGTTTGTGAAGATTCTCAAGAAAAGATCCGTTGGCAATGAATGAATTTTTTGAAAATCAAAGTGTTGTAGAAGTGGCATTGTCACACATGAAAGGTACAACTCAAGCAAAGAAGAGAGAAAGATAAAGGAAAAGCTAAAGAGAAAAGATAACACGAACAAAGGGCACAGGGGTAGCCTGATATTTCAAGGTTAGAACTACTCATATATATATATATATATATATATATATATATATATATATGTATAGTAATAGTATATAAAATGAATTTTCATCAACCCCCTACCATATTAGACCATGTGAAGAATGCACAAGAAGACAAATAAAAAATAAAAAATTGGGTCAACATGGAAGAGAAGCCTAAATTCCCCCAATGCTTTGCATCATCACTAATTTACCAAAAATCAAGTTACAAACATGGAATAATGATGATACAAATAGAAGAAGGTTTATGACACAAAAAACCATGCCTATATCCAAGCACCAATAGGGGTGACAAGGGTCATACAGGCACACATAGCACGATCATAGGGGAACACATCACAACACACACACATCTAATCTAAAGATAAAGAAGGGGTCTCGCCCTAACACTAATCGACCAAGAGGTTGTTTGCTTCCCACTCTAGATCATTTTAGGGGGGAATGAGGACGAGCTTGTAGTGGTGGAATGTTAAGAGGAGTATCCAACCCTCTCGCAACAAGTGCTAAGGAAGAGGGCCCTACAAGGTCCTCTCCACCAAGCTCTTGTGGAGCTAAGGTCAACGATTTCGTGAAGATCGCCGACAAGGCCGAAACCTTGTCCAAAGAGTTAAACACACACTTAATAAGAGTGCCATGTTTTACCTCAATGGACGCAAAAGGTTGTGCCTAAGATTCACTGCTAGGTTGATCGAGTGATTTGGGAGTGGTGATGAACTCAGGAGAAATCAGGACTGGTTCTGTCACTAACACAAAATAGGTCATCACGAGAGCACCTTCCAGGGAGGGAAGTCTCCTCTTACATCCTTCGTTGTTGGAAGGACCACTCTCTACCTTTTGCTTCATCAAGGGATGTGAACTCCCCATAGACGAGGCAAGAGTTGCGGAGGCAAAGAAAACCGTAGTAGACAACACCAAAGTGTTCGTCATATCCACGGGTTTCGAGAAAGGCAGGACATCTAGGAGGAACATCAAAAGAGGTTGCTCCACTGAAGGAGCAATGAACACCTGCACCTTTTTAGGGTCAGGCGCATTCATACTCACAGCGGAAGCCAAAAGCGGTACAAAGTTGGTTTGAATAGAAGCAAAGGGGAGGAGAGAGGAGGACGCAACAACATCATTTGGAAGTTTAATCCTCTTGAAAATTCATGTACTTGGGGCTAAAGACTTTGTGCAATAGAATATAGATATTATGAATACCCTTAAGGATAATCTACACCAAGCACAAAACCAACAAAAGATATATGTTGATCGAGGGAGGACTGAAAGGATGTTCGAAGTAGGAGATATGGTCTTCCTAATATTACAACCTTATAAACAATCATCCATCAAGGTCAGTGGAGCTGAGAAGCTTAAACCTATATTTTATGGATTGTATAAAATTTTAAGGAGAATTAGGGAGGTCACCTACGTGTTGGAGCTACCAACAAATAACTGGATCCATAATATCTTTCATGTATCTCAAATAAAAAAGGTACTAGTATATCAAGACGCTCCTTGTTAAGAGTTGCCCCTGTCAGATGATGAAGGAAAGTTGATTTTGGAACATGAGATTATTCTTAATATGCAGGAGACAAAGTTACAAAATAAAGTCATTCCTGAGTATCCGGTTAAGCAAAAAGGGCTTCCTATAGAAGACAAAACTTGGGAGGCTGTTGAGATTTTTGATCATCCAAATTTGAAATTGCTTGAGGACAAGCAATATTGGATGGGGAGGATTGTCATATCCCTGACATAATCAGATAAAAAACAAAAGCTAATTCATCTTATTCAATTTTTTCTTATTCACAAATAGTTGTGAATAAAGACAAACCAGTGTAGAGGCTGATTAAGACAAAATATAAAGAAACAATCCCTTATTACTGGTGATGATTCCTTAAAAAAAAAGAATTAACAAATACATAATCAATAAAAGGTAGTGCTTGGGAAGAGGATGACAATGCAATGTTTGGGTTTGAAGAGGGACGTGTCCCTTACCAAGTGACAACTCAGTTGAAAAGTCATATCTCTTTGCATCCATCATGAGGTATTAAAGGAGGAACACTATCAAAATAGGTGGAAGTTTAGACTTCATTCAACATAAGTGCATTGTGTTTTGCAAACAACAAATTAGTTATTTAACACTATGGTATGCAATTTGATATATATTTTGAATACATAAATTTCATGCATCTTATGTAGAACATAATAAGAACTCAATTTCTAATTAAATTAATGGTCTAACATTAAGTTACTTATTCCTCTACAATCAATCATTGGAAGGAGAGAGGGAAGCACAATGGGGGATAGTAGTTATGAGGTCTCCTTCTAAGTAGGCTACCCATATTGGATGATTGAAGTGTTTGCCATTGTGGGCCAAGGGGGGTGCCTATCTACCCTTTGGCATAGAAAGAGGAATACTCTAGGAATTCTATTGTCGCTTCCTCTCCAACCTCCTTAGTGGTTGATTGTTGGAGTCGATAATAACCTTAAATTCGTGTCAATAGTTACTTATCTATTTTAAGATAAATCAGCCTTATGTATGCTAAATAATTTAAAATGATGTTGTAAATAGGACAAATGATCAAACCAATTGTTCATGAATTATACTATTGGCTAACATTATTGTAGGGTTGAACTCAAAGTCTATTGGTAAGTTATAATTTAATAAGATATACTTCTTATTTTCCATTTGAAATTGTGATTTTTGGGAAAATCAAGTGTATCCAAAAAGGGCACATTACAGACCAAAACTTCAATAGCAGAGGAATGCGAAGCATTCTCCCAGATAGACTTCAATGTAGCTTCTTGAACTAAAAACACTTAAGTACCTTGCGGAGGCCAGATCTTTCTTTGAACAACACATACTTCATTAGGAACATTAGGAGAGAGAAAAAAGACATACTATAGACCTTCAGTAACATCTCTCCATTATCAGTCATGCTTCTAATCCTCATCTAAATATATCATTATAAAAACAAATCTGCTGACAACAATAGTGCACTATACAACTTTTCTTGGCATGGAACAAGGCATGACATCCAATCATGAACTTCAACAACCCTTTCATAGATAAATGTTATCCCATACTGAAAGGTGTCAACAATGAAAAAAAATTCCAACTGCAACAAGGACATTAGTACCTAATGCCAACAAACTCCCAAGCATGACAACCAATTGCAAACAATCTCACATAAATCTGCTCAAGTGTTGACATAAATGACAACCAACAATCGATGTTGACATCAATGAAAACAATTGCCAACAATTCTTGCATCCTTGAGAACATCTTCCTTGTAGTTCTTGTAGCTTTTTCATCTCTCTTCTTGGTGTGAGAGTGATTTTGTTCAAGCATTTCTCTTTATTTATATTTTCCAATAACATTTGTGAATCCATTTGTGTGTCCTTGGCACTTGTTGGGATTTTTATTTTTATTTGAAAAATATTCATACTAGTTTGTTGCTCCTTTTAGACTTAGGGGTAGTATCCATAGCATTTCATTTGTTTCTCTAGTTTTAGACATGCATAGGCTAGGTGCACACACTTAATTCATTCCCTCTTTAGCATTGACTACTCATGGAGGTTGAAAGACCAAAATAGGGGTTTGATCATTTGTGACAAGCTCGTAAGCAACCCCAACTTTTCTCATTCTTTTAGCTACATATTTATTGAAGATCATAACTACAAGGAGGCTTGGTCTAATTTTTCCATTATTTTTGTCATTTAATTTTTGTCATCAATTTTCCATTGGTATAGCATTGTTAAAATTTTTGGTATATATTGGAGTGTTATTGTGCTTGTGCTTTGTCCCATGCGTATAGGAAGACCAAAATTCTATATGAAAATTTGTTTTTTGCAAAAGTTTTAGATGTCAATGCATAACCTAGACTTCATCGTGTAAATTGGTCTACAATGCATTATGTGGTTATCTTCACAATACAATTAATGTAGAAAAAATAAAAGTTTAAGTAAAAGAAACAAAAAAAAGCACCTCCTTTTCTTTTACAACTCGAGAGTGCAGGATAAGTAAAGGACTTCATAGCCCCATAGAAATATGAAGTTGAAGAATGGAAGCGTCTTACAGGCGTGTAGACCTATAAGGAGGCAACCCCCAAGATCTCTCACATGAAGGAAGTCTCAAGAAGAAAGCACCTCACAGGCCTACAAAGTTTCAAGGAAGGTGTTCCCCAAGATCTCTCGCATGAAGGATATCTAGAAAAGCGCCTTATAGTCCCGCAGACTTGCAAGGAAGCATTCCCCAAGATCTCTCACATGGAGGAAGCCGAGAAAGCGCCCTATAGACCCACAAACCTACAAGGAAGGTGTATTTCAAAATCTCTCACATGAAGGAAACCCAAAGAAAGTGCCCTAGAGACCCGCAGACCTACACTGGAGCCACCCCCAAGATCTGTTACATGGAGGAAGCTCAAAAGCAGCGTCTTATAGGCCTGTAGACCTAGAGGGAGGTATCCCCCAAGATCTATCACAAGGAGGAAACCCAAGGAAAGTGGACTCAAGAGAGTTAGAAAGCAGCTTCACAAGTGCGCCCGTGAAGTGACATGTTTACCCACAAATAGAAAATGTCAGAAAGCAGCCACGCATGCAAGTAAGTAGACAATCACGCAGATAGTCAACAAGTTGGAAACTTTCAAAGGGGTCCCTTGGGAACCCAATGTGAAGAAGGGGTCCACTCAAGGGAGGCACTGTTCGAAAGCACAAAAGAGATGTTTCTTTTTCAAATCAATCAAGGAATCCTTTTGAAAGATGTTCACTTCATCAAGGAATTTGAAAGGAAGAATATGCCCCCACGCAAGGGGAAGGTCAAAGTTGTTCCCACTTCAGAGGAAGGTTCTCAAGTTCTTTCTTTATGAACCCATGATGAAGGAAACATGTTCCATTAGGGTTTCAAGTTGAGAATGCAATTCTTGAAAATAAGTTTGTGAAGATTCTCAAGAAAAGATCCGTTGGAAATGAATGAATTTTTTGAAAATCAAAGTGTTGTAGAAGTGGCATTGTCACACATGAAAGGGACAACTCAAGCAAAGAAGAGATAAAGATAAAGTAAAATATAAAGAGAAAAGATAACACGAACAAAGAGCATAGGGGTAGCCTGATATTTTGAGGTCAGAACTACTCATAAATATATATATATATATATATATATATATATATATATATATATATATGTAGACACATAAAATTGTCCTAGGCTTGCAACTCTTAGATTATTCAACATTGCCCCTTTCATTCTTAATAATTAAATAATTTTTAATTATTTAATTATTTTCTAAAAGTCATAATTCTTCTATTAATTAAATAATTTTAATTATTTAATTAATTCATTTTTATCTTTATTCTCCTCTTTGATTAATTAAATAAATTTTATTTATTTAATTACACCACTAATTAGGTCTTCTTTCTAAAATTAAATAAATTCTTATTTATTTAATTTTTATCCACTTTCCACTATAATTAAATAATTATTTTAATTATTTAATTATTCAATAGCCTCTTCTCTCACTAAATTAAATAAATTCAATTTATTTAATTTGGCCCACTTCCTTGAATTTTGAATTAAATCATTATTTAAATTAAAATAGGTTCTTTTGTCACATTCCTCTGTAATTAAATAATATTTTTATTATTTAATTATTCATGGGTCAAACTGGAGTAAATAAATCCTATTATTTAACTTCTCCAGCAACCTCTTTGTCCGTGCCAGCCTTATCTTCCAATTTAATTCTTGACTTTTGACTTCTCATTTAATTTCAGCCCTAGATTGAATTATTTTATAATTCAATCTCAACCCTTCATTCCTACCTGTTGCCCTAATTTTGACCTAACCCTAATGCACACAGCAACATTTAATCTTGATCATTGATTCTAGGGTTTTGGTCATCTTTTCATCCTGGCCACACATTCAAAATTGCAATTTTATAAAGGCAATTGTTCTCACTCGCTTTATCTCGCAAATTTCTTTGACTTCTTTGCAGACTCTTAGTCTCCTCATGTTTAGATTTCAATTTATGCTACTAGTCTTATAGTCATAGTCACTTACAGTCATAGGCATTTTAGTCCATTGTAGGGACATTTTATTTTCTGCAAATCCTTCAACACTTGCATAGGGCTTAGTCATTTGTCATAGTTGCTCATACAAATCTGAGGGCATTTTTATTTACTGCAAGCTAGGAGGTGTAACAGAGGTTAATCATGGAAGGTGGAGACATAGGGTAACACTATCCCTTTTGTCTTCACATCACTTCCTTTGTGCTTTGTTATTTTCATAGGAATTTTGATGTTATTGTGCTAACCCACTTAATAATAAATTCAGATTTTCCTCGATTACATTGGTGAACCCGACTCGCTTTCATTTTTCCGCATGCTTGCCTGTGATTTTTGTCAATTTTGCAGAAATTGGGTGCGCCGCGAATCGGCAGCTCCGGGCGTTTAATCGCGAAAATCGGTGCCGCGAATCGCCAAATTCGAGCCGAATCGCAAAATCGAAAGCGTTGTAATCGCTAAATCGAAGCTAACCGCCAAATCGAGTCAAGAATCGTGAAAATCGAAATAAGAATCGCTAAATCGAGCCGCGAATCGACACAAATCGAAGCCGAATCGATAAATCGAAATGCTAACTAAAAATCGAGCCGCAATCGCATAAATCGAGCCGCAACGCCAATCGAAGCCGCAGAATCGACAAATCGAAGCCGCAATCGACAAATCGAAGCCAAGAATCGACAAATCGAAGCCGCGAATCGATAAATCGAGCCGCGAATCGACAAATCGAAATGAATCGCTAAATCGAAGCCGCGAATCGACAACCGAAATAAGAATCGGGACCGAAATGCGACCGCCAAATCCACCTAACTGTCTGGTAAAATTTTTCTTTCAGTTTTGAGGTTCTGATTTTTAGATTTTTGGGTTTTTCTATTTACTGGTTTTCGGGTTTTCTATTTCTTTTTGTGTCTTTATTCCTGCAAGTTAACTAGATTAGATTTTTCTTGTATTACTAATCTTTTCTTGTAGCGTGTGGCAATCCTCATTCGTGTGTCCAAGACCATTGCATAAGAGACTACTAATTCATTGTTTGCAGATTCGAATGTCAAAGAAGGAAGAAACAAACATTGTGCTTGTTTTTCTTTCATAGATTAGCAAACATTTGATTTTGGTGCATATAAAAAGAACACATGTCTTCTTTGGTTGATTGTGCTTGCAAGATGGTAGGTGAGTATGCTCTCACTTGGTGAAAACCTGTGGATCGTAAAACCGTAATTCATCTTTATTCTTGTTAATTACCCCTTCACGCATTCGTATATCGTGAGTATCCTCTCGCATTCGCGGCGATCCTCGGGTGTAAGAGAAACGGTTACCCACTCTAGAACTTGGGCCTCGCTCGCGGAAAAGTATCACCCCAAAGATTTACTCGCACTCTGTGAGTACCCCTCGACAATCGAGGACTTCCACCGGGTATATAAAAGTGGGTTCTTGGGGAAAGCCCAAGAATCACTTAGAAATGGTTCCACGAGATGGATCCGAAAGGGGACTCTCACGTGATGGATCACGCTCTCACTTAACGTGGAATGCCCGAACTAAAAACTCTTGTGTAGTAAGCCAAAATCCTTCTATTTGCTAGCGCATCACCGGTCAGTGTGAAGGCATCCACACTTTCGCAGTTTGTAGTAGATGTGATCAGCTCGCCATGGGAGTTTCATGGGGGTTGGAAGCTTGGTTGGCCTGAGAAGAGAGTGCACTGTAAGGGGGAGCCCGTGCAGCCAAGCTTCTGAATTCACACGCTACAAATATGCGGTTGGGGAAACCCACGTGGAATCTAGTGAATATTGTCATGGCCTAACCTAGGATTGTACTTATTTGATGTGCGATTGGTTACACCCAAAACATTATGCTTGTCAAAGTGCTTGTCGGATTTTTTCAAAACATTATACACAACATTCACAAATCTGGACACAAACAACCGACCTTGGACAACTCATACTTTTCAACAAGACATCAAAATCTCAGTCCTCATTTTGAACTTAGACTCGGCATTGTCCATCATAGTTCTCATTTGGCATCTAGCTTGGCATTGGTCATTTTCCTTAGTCAACATCTTCATTGTCCATCATAGTCCTCATTTGGCATCTAGCTTGGCATTGGTCATTTTCCTTAGTCAACATCTTCATTGTCACCTTGACATTTGACATTTTATCACCTTGCATTGGTCATTTTCCTTAGGAAAACGTCATTATCACCTTGCATTGACATACTCCAAAAATTAGTGTCATAACTTGTCATCTTAGTCTTCATTGTCATATGGCATTAGTCATTTTCTTTAGACAACATTGTCATATTGCATCCCTTATTATCCAAAAAAATCCAAAAACATAGTCTTGCATTGTCATCCTTTATCAAAAAAATACAAAAACATAGGCTAGTGTCATCCTTGCATTTACTTATCATTCTCATCATCCTCATTTGAGCAAATCCCTTTTACGGTTGAGACTAGGCTTCAAAGACAACAACAACAAATGGCAAACTCTGGACAAGATTCCAATCCCAACATCGACAATAACACTTATGACACAAACCAACATTGGACCTTTTCCGACCCATTTCACAACATGAACATGCAACCTCCCATGAACATGCCATCTTCATCAAAAAACATTTTTGAACCATTCATACAAAGAGACCAAAATGGACGAGTATATTTCAAAGACATAGAAGCTGCCAAGCAAAATCCTGACATAGTCTCCTTTGTAAAAAAATATCTCTTACGTGACCCTCAAAGGCATCTAGCCATGCTTTTGGACGAAAGGGGCTAAGTTACCACAAGGCTTTGACATAAATACCTTGCCACCATCCATCTACCCTCACCATCAACAGTCACTTGACATGAATCCTACCAATAATTCACAACAAACATCCACTTATCACCCTTATCCTAACCTTGACAAGGGAAGTCAATTGTCCACTAGTCCATTCCATACCTCCACGTCATATTCTGACCCTTCACCTATCAATTCCGTCCAAGTCCACATGCCTTACCAACCATCTACCAACACATGTCACGTCCCCACATCATACCATATCAATTCGGCCCAAGTCTCCACGTCCCATTTTAGTCAACCTTACTCCAATCCAGTCCAAGTCCCTATATCATTACCAACTAATATAGTCAAAGTCCCCATGTCACATCATATGCCATCACATCCTACTCCAGTCCAAGACTCCATGTCATATCCGGTCCAAGTCTCCACGTCATACCCTAGTCCTTCACATACTAGTCCAATGCAAGTACCCATGTCATATCCTAGTCCTTCATATACTAGTCCAGTCCAAGTTCCCACATCCTATTCTAGTCCTTTGGTCATTAATCCTTTTCAAGTCACCCCCTCACAAGCCACATCTAGTCATGAAAATTCTATCATAGTCCAAAGTCAAATCCCATTTAATAAACTTGAGGATACATGTCAAAATGAAAGCCCAAAGCATGACCTTATAATGTCACCCTCATGTCAAGAACAAGGTAGTTCATCCAATGACCCTATCTTTCAGTCCATCCATGAAGTCCTTCAAGACAATCATGACATCCAGAACACACCTCTCCTTGACAACGGCTCTATTTCTGACTATATAATCCATGACAACCCCATCTTCGAGCAAGACCCTACCATTGACCAAGAAGTCCAAAATGATCCACTCATTGACCTTTATGCAATTCATGATCAAACACTTGCCGACCCTATACAAGCCTCGACTATTGACACTTCCTATGATGAGACACTTGCCTTCATGGGACACATAGATGATATTCCTCCAGAACAAGAATCTTCCTCTAAGGACATGCTTGCATATGATCAAGTTATAGCTAAAATCATTGGACTCTATGACACTAAAAATAATGATGGCTTTGACATTGCCTTGAAAGCACCAACAGAGTCATTTGAACTTGACATGTCGCATGATCAGACAAAAGATATCAGTCAAGAATATGGCCAACAAGACAATGAAGCTAAGACACTTTATCAATTAGGGGCATCTATCTTTGTTAGAGCAGGATTTCTTGCAAATGAAAATATTACAAGTGACAGTGTCCATAGACATCATGATGGGTTAGCATCTTGCTTTCAAAACAATAAATACCCCATTGCAAATAGAATCTGTCAAAGCATGCAATATCAAGGCAAAGGACTAGGCATACACGAGCAAGGCATTCTTGAACCAATACAGCTTCAGGGAAATTACAGACATCAAGGTCTTGGTTATTCCTCAGACAACAAATCAAACGATGTCAGTGGTACCTCCTCGATATTAGGGGCAACTTTGTCAGAAACAAATGTCAAAATGGAGTCCATGAGAAATCCTCGTCATAAGATTGCTGCCAACACTCCCTCCACCCACACCATGAACCGTCATTCTATCATGAATCAACCTCCCCTTTGGGACCAACAAAAACAAAAGTCTTACAAATCAGAAGATCAAAATCAAATGTCAAAGGCCATTGAATCAAACAAAAGGACAAGTGGACAAATGAAATTAAAATGGATCCCAAAGAAAGACGGATTGAACAAAGATACCCAGTCAAATGCAAAAGTCAATCACAATGTGGAGCGACAAGGCAAGAGGACTCCCACATATAACACATGTCCACCTCCTTCAAAATGGTCATCAAGCAAGGCATCTAAAAGTGTTGGTTCCAAACACCATCCCTCCAAAATCCGTCATCCAACATCCCAAGTTTGGAAAATAAAAAGTCATTCATCTAAATGTCCAAACAACCTTTCCATGTCTACCATCATTCATCATAATCCTACATGTCGCCTAAAGTCCAAAAATCCTACGTCACAAATCCGTCATGTCATGGCAGCAACTCTTTACCACAAGGACTCTCATGGCACTCTATTGCGATGTGCGTATTTTGATAAGGCCAACTCTAGTATCAAAAGGATCACAATGACATCAATCAATTGTATACAAGTGCTACGATCCTGACAAGACAACTCCTTCAGCAAGGTCATTATTGGCATATCATGGCACCAGTCTCTACATCGGCACCCGTTAGTGGATTCAGAACAGTTAGTGGTTATCTAAAGCATCTAGGCTATCCACAAAATCAAAAATACAAAAAATTAAAAAGTCAAAAATAGATCACCACGATGAAAACTTAGCAAATAGGCATCTTGGGTGACACAAAAAATCAAAAATCAAAAGTCAAGAAAATAGTAAAGAGAAAAATTTCATCCAATGGTGAAAACCTAGCAAATAGGCACACTGGATAAGTACCATGATGAAAACCTGGCAAACAGACGTCATGTGTAAAATAAATCATCTATGTGGACTTTTACACTTGGGGGAAAGTCGTCTCATTTCCCATGTCTTCCTCATGACATTTATGTCCATCTAAGCCCTATCATTTCTGCACATTTTTCCCACCTACCTTGGTTTTGACATAAAGCAGGGCACACATAAATCATGCTTTGGAAAACTCTTGACATGTTTATCCTTAGGTCATACCACGATTCATGAAACTTATCGTAATCATTGACCCGGCTTATGATGCTTTGTCGTATGCGACATAGTCCTTGAAATCATATGACAATTCCCTTAGTCTCATGTGTCTCATCTTTTACCAAGGCCACCACCTATCCTTTCATGTCTGTCACCTACCTTGGCTTTCCCTTGTAAAATGGTCTAAGGATAATCATCATCCCATCTAGTCCTAACCAAGTCATTCCAAATGCAATGAGTCCAATTCATACAAGCGCATTATCCAAAACATTACTTGACTGCATTCCTAGCTCGGCTGTAGACCTCCATACTTTCGTCACTTTATTGTCATCGTCCTCACGTTGTTTTGGGATGCGTCCTTCCCACGTCAAACAATGTTGTCATCACTTGTCAATTGGTATTCAGCTTGACTAGGGGCACAATCATGTTTGTCCTTGGATTCTCATATGTAGGCATCAGTCATATGCATTTTTCACTATCCTCTTAAACGTCAAAATCCAAATAAATCATAAAACAACAAAAAGACAAAAACATGGAAAAAAGTCTTGAAAAAAAGACAAAAACATGGCAAAAAGTCTTGAAAAAAGACAAAAAGCTTTATCATAAAATGTCTGAAAAAGACAAAAAACATCATAAAATGTCACGAAAAAGACCAAAACATACATAAAAAGTCGCCTTGAAAAAAAGACCTAAAATCATAAAATGTCGAGGAGAAAAAACACAAAAACATTCAAATCAATGTCAAAATCCTAAAAATGGAGTCAAAGTCAGTCATGTTAGTTAATCCATGTCATTGTCGAACTACGTTGTCTCTGCGCATTTGCTACATAGGCAAGGCCATCGGTCGATGAGTCCTTGAGACATTAGGTCAGTCCTTTTAGGTTGGTCCAAATAAAATCATGGCATTTGTGTCACAATCGTCACATCAGTCAAATAAGTCAGACAGTCAAAATCAAACACAAGACAGTCATTTGAAACGTCAATGTCAAAATTGGTCAAAATTAGACAACACAGTCCAATCAATCATACAGTCAACATCAGTCAACTTGCCAAAACACATTAGTCAAAACAATGTCAATCTCGTCACTCTTTGGTCCTCTTCAAGATGTGTCCTTCTTGGAGTTAGACCTCGTCAAAATGTCCTTTTCCTTTTTCAGGATGTGTCCTTCCTGACAATAGGCCCCGTCAAACCATCAACACTGTCAAATTGGCAAAACTCTTAAACTGTCAAATCAAACAAGAATTCAATCTTTGGCAAACAAACATTGGCAAACAAAATTACATGGTCGTTAATTTTTTTGGTCTTTCTTGTCTTATATTTTGGCTATCTTAGCTTTATTTGTCTTATATTTTTCTTGTCTTGTCTTTTTGGTCATGTTACTAGCTACCTCAAAGGATGTCCCATGAAGGATTTAGAGGTGTGATGGCGTCTCTGGCCTATTTTATTTTCTTTTGTTGTTGTTTGTGGATTGTCTTGACAAAAAGACTAGGGCAACATGACCCTTAGTATGAGTTAGGAGATTCCTTGTCTGTGACTATCTATTTTTCAAGTGGATGACCTTGCACACCTTGGACTACATCATACCATTGTGTTTGTTGTCCATTTGTGTCATTTTTACCACCCAATGATGATTAAGAGCAATAAATATTAGTCCTATGGCAATGTTTTGAAGGATTTGGTCTAGGAACTAACATGCATCTTCTTTAGTCTTGTCATCTTCTCTCACTCGTCTCATGTAGGCATTGCATCCATCTCATCATCCATATCATTTTCATTAACATTTCTTTATCTCTTCATATTCTAGTCTTCTCATCCATTTCGAGAGCACACCCATGTTCTTGGAACCTGTCTGTCCTCTCGAGGGGGCATACCACAACCCTCCTCGTCATTCTTCCTCATCTTATTTTGCACTGGGGCATATTTTTTGACTTATTTTCTTTGTCACAATGCGACATGCTACATTATGACAAAGAGGGGCAAAATGTAGACACATAAAATTGTCCCAGGCTTGCAACTCTTAGATTATTCAACATTGCCCCTTTCATTCTTAATAATTAAATAATTTTTAATTATTTAATTATTTTCTAAAGTCATAATTCTTCTATTAATTAAATAAATTTAATTATTTAATTAATTCATTTGTCATTTATTTCTCCTTGATTATTAAATAAATAAATTTTATTTATTTATCTAATACGTCATTAATTACCTAAAGTCTTCCTTTAATTAAATAAATTTCTTAATTTATTTAATTCCCCTTTTGTCATTTATTCCTCTTGATTATTAAATAAATACATTTTATTTATTTAATTACGTCACTAAGCAAGTCCCCTTCTTTTAAAAATTAAATAGATTCTAATTTATTTAATTTTTGTCCACTATCCACTATAATTAAATAATTATTTGGTATTTGGTATTCATTAACTCTTCTCATTAAAATTAAATAAAGAGTTAATTTATTTAATTTGGTCCACTCTTGGTCTTTGAATTAAATTGTTATTTGTCAGTGATTCCTTTTGTCACATTCCTCCATAATTAAATAATATCTTTATTATTTAATTATTTACCTAATCACCTTGAGTAAATAAATTTTATTGTTTAAATTTCTCCGGCAACCTCTTTGTCAGGTGCCATGCTTATCTTCCAAATTAATTCTTATCTTTTGACATCTCATTTAATTTGACCCTTAGTTAGTTATCTTATAATTCAATCTTGGCCCCTCATCCTTATCATTTGCCTAGTTTTGACCTAACCTAATTCTTGTTACGCAGCATTCAATCTTGATCATTGATTCTAGGGTTTTATTAAATATGCTCATCCTGGCCACACATTCAAAATTGCAATTTTTATAAAAGGGCAATTTTGACCTCATTTGGGACATCTACATCTCTCAGCTCTCTTGACTTCTTGCACTCTTAGTCTCTCATGTTTAGATTTCAATTTATGCTACTAGTCTTATAGTCATAGTCATTAACAGTCATAGTCATTTTAGCTCATTGTAGGGTCATTTTTATTTTTTGCAAATCCTTCAACACTTGCATAGGGCTTAGTCTTTAGTCATAGTTGCTCATAAATCTGAGGGCTTTGTTATTTATCTGCAAGCTAGGAGGTGTAACAGAGGTTAATCATGGAAGGTGGAGACATAGGGTAACACTATCCCTTTTGTCTTCACCTCACTTCCATTGTGCTTTGTTATTTTCATAGGAATTTTGATTGTTATTGTGCTAACCCCCTAATAATAAATTTAGGATTTTCCCTTGATTACAATAAAGAATGGCGGAGTCATAAGTTGTTCAAGAGTAATTAATTAAATATGGGTGATAAGTTTAGGGTTGAATATAATTCAGATTATTTGTAAATAATGGGTTGTTTGATTTTATCATAAGTTTGTCGAATTTTAATTTAATAATGCATAATATAGAATCATTCTACTAATCTTCCATCCACCATTCCTCTTTTCAAAGAATGGTACCTATTGCAACATGGTAAGATATCCAAGAATTTAGGTATCTTCATTGGGATAGGTATCACCCTAATCAATATATGGAAATGATTTATGAATAAGTTAAAGACGAAATTTCTCTTGTGGACCAATTGATTACTTTCCAGAGCAGGTCACATACAAGTTGCCCACACAATCCTTCTAGCCAACCATGTTTATATTTCCTCTTGCTACCTCCTTGCCAGATCATGTTACAAGCAACACACTCAACTCAAAAGAAGACTCCTATGGTCCAACCGAGGCAATAGCAAAGGTATGGTTGTGCATTTAACCTAAAGATTCAAGTAGATTGGGACTCACTATCCTAACCTATATGACACATGAATAATTGCTAAATAGATCCTTCATGCACTTAGTGGTGAAGCCCCTTAGGATGCTTTTGTTAGACATTGCATTGCTATTTCCTTAGCCATTAGATTGTGACTCTTTATTGGTTGGAAAGATAAAGTTTTACTTGCTTCTCACTTTAAGAATCATGCCTTGTTTTAGTTAAATAGTATTTAGAAGGCTAGGAAAACTATCTCTCCACATTTGAATGGGTATGATTAGTATTTTAAGATGGACTTAGTCTTTTAATCTTCTCCATAGGTGGAACAACTTGATACAAGTGAATGAATGTATCTTACTCTTTGCAAGCAAATGAACAATATTAGCACCAAAAGGAGAGACTCTTCCACAAGAGATTTTTAATTGATTTCATCTAATGCACCATAGCCAAAACCTTTCTTTTCAAGTTCTTGGTATGTGCTTGTTGAAACTAGGCCTTTGAATTAATCGAGGAAAAACTAAGAGTTGCTCCATCAAAGCATTCCATATTAGCTCCAAAATTTCTTTAAAGCCACCTCTAAAAATAGGCCACATTAGACACTATGCAACCTTTGTCATGGCCACTTTATTTTTTCACTAGTTTAAGCATGTTTAAGAGAAAATAGGAAGCCACCTCAAAATTGACATGGCTTTACATATTCAACTCCAAGTAATCAATCCATGTAACTTCTTTAGAGGCAACTTCAACCAAATCAAATTAAATGATGAAAAAAATTCTTCAACATGACATCGACAATAGGTCCTCTAAAGGTTGTTTCCTTTTTTTAGAAAATAAGAATAACAGCTTCATTGCAACTTCAAGCACATAGACCCAAATTGACAACACATATCACTAGAGGAAGTGCAAAACAAACCAAGTGTAATGTGACTCAAATAGACTTCACCCATGTTAACATAACATGCAAAAGGACACATGCAACTTCCCACAAAAGAAGTATTTAATCAACCATCAAAATTACAATCATTAGAATGAATTGGTATCAATAGAAGAGAGTCATGAAATGAAATGATTATATTAGGGATGATGATTTGATCATCCCTTACA
>VDFB02275229.1:0-30300 GCA_007258455.2 Sequoia sempervirens | reverse complement strand
TAATATTTTGTGTGATCCACCTCATTTGTCCCTACATCTTTAGTTAAATTTATACTAGGATCACACAAAATTTGGCAACTTTTACATCCTCCATCCTAAATCTTATCAATAAATTTTTGGCATACTTTGATTGTGAGACGACACACATATTCAACTCCTACCAAACTTGTAAAGCTAGAAAATAGTGAAGCAACCCTAAATCTATCATCTCAAACTATAAAGCTAACTACTTCTTTGTTTCAATAATCAAATCAACATTGTTCTCTATTAGAATCAAGTCATCCATGTTGAGAACAATAATGAGAATTTCCAACCAATTTTCTTAACATATAGTTTGAACTCCTTTTCAAAATTCTTGAAACTCGACTCCTAAAGATATCAACCAATCTTCTCATACCATGCATGTGGCACCTACTTTGGGCCATATAATGACATCTTCAAACTTCAAACCAAATGTTCCTCTCCTTCTTTCATGAGTCTAGGATGTTGTTGCTTGGAGATTTCTTCCTTCAAATCACCATGAAGAAACACACTCTTTACATCCAACTAATGCACTTGCCACTTATACTTTGTTGCAACTACAAGAATTGCCCTCACTGTAGTGAATGTTGTAACTAAAGCAAGCGTCTCATTGTAGTCAATGCCTTAATTATTCAATTTGTAAATACCCCTTGGCTACAAGTTGAGCTTTATGCTTCTCAATTTCCCCTTCTAAAGCGAACTTGGTTCTATAGACCCACTTGCAACCAACAATGTTCTTACCTTTCATTATGTTGCACAACTCCTCATTCTAATTCTTCATGAGAGAACCAAATTCATCGTGCATTGTTGCTTCCCAATGTTGATTGCCTTTGGCTTCCTATATGTCTCTAGATAATGCAAGTCAAGTACCTTAGCCATCAAAGCATGGTTTGCAAAACTAACTTCTTGACTTCCAAATATCTGGCACATCTACCCCAATTGGAGCATCACAAAGGGCCTCCTTAGCCCATTTAAGCATTTTTCTACCACTACTAGAGATTTTTGGTATCACTTGTGTACTCTTCCCCTTATTCACCTTGTTCTATTCCCCCCTTCATTTGTATTATGCAAATTCAACATCAAAGAAACTTGAGTAAGAGAACACATTTTAAGACTAGTAGTTTCGAATCATGGTGTTCTTACCATCTAGTCCACTCTTCCCTTCATCAAATACCACATCTCTATGGATGAGCACCTCCTTAATCATTGGATCCCATACTCTCCATGCCTTGGATTCTTCACAAAAACCGACAAAGATGCACCTTTGATTATTGACATCAAGTTTCTTCCTATTCTCATCAAGAACATGTGCTTAAGAAGCTCTAAAGCACAGTCAAAGACTTTGAAGTGAGACAAGCAAGGCTTCATGCCACTCCATTTCTTTTGCGGAGTTGCTTCCTTCACAACCTTTGTTGGCACTCAATTGCCAATATAGTACACACAATTCACCACTTTTACACAATAAGTCATAGGCAAATTTCAAAACATATGCCTAGCCATCTCCACGAGCTTAAAATTCTCTTAGCTACCCCATTCTATTGCAGAATATGAGGAACCGTCAATTCTCTTACTATGCCATGTTGCTGAAGTAAACTTGTCAATGCCTAACTGACATACTATGTGCCAGTATTTGTTTGCAAATTCTTGATCTTTTTACTATACTTGATCTCCATTTTTGCCTTGAAGTCCTTAAAAGTAGACAACGCCTCATCCTTCTTCTTCAAAAAGTAAGCCCAAGTCTTTCTAGTTAAGTCATCAATAAGACCAAAACATACTCTAAAGTTCTAAACCACTATGTGAATTTACCAATTGTAGACCCAAAAAGTCACCATGCACCAACTCAAGTTTCTTTGATGCTCTACATGCAACACTCTTATCAAAGGGTTCTTTATGATGCTTCCCATACACACACCCTTAACAAACACCTTGGGATGCAATGACATGTGGAACACTGTGCGCCACATTACGCCTCTTCAAGAAAACAATACTTTGGTACTTAAGGTGTCTCACCCTCTTGTGCCACAAACAACTAGCATCATCAACTAAAGTAATCAATGCTTGATTCTCCTTAAACACAAAATCTATTAAAGATCCACCAATTATCCATGGAAGTACTAGTTGCAACAACCCATAACTTGTTCTTTAGATCTTTAATCCAATACCTATTTCCAAGGAACTTGATTTTGTATCCTTCCAAAGCAAGTTGTCTCATCGACAAAAGGTTCTTCACCATTCCAAGGGCATACAAGATACATCGACGCCATTCCTAGAGCTTTTGCCCCTGCACTGGGCCCTAGAAACGCTTTGGGACAGATTTCGGGACGGCCGATACCGTTCCCAAAAGGTTTTCAAATTAGGAGGTCCCACTAGAGGAAACGCCCCAAATGGAAAGGAATGATAGGGGACTCTAGTCAGCCCCCCCACTGGGTCCTCTCACTTCAACAACATTTAAAACACAAAAACAAAAGGTTTTTTTTTATTTTCTTTTTTTTAATTCTTTCCTTTGTGGGCCCCACGCCTTCCCAACCCTAATATGGCCACTTAAAACATTTTCTTACCTTCATTTGATCTCATTTTAACTTGCCAAAATAAAATTGCAGCCAAGAGCAAAAGTGAGAAGAGAAAGAGGAGGGTTTGAAGGAGTTGTTGGAGAAGAAAAACCAGCATTTAGGAGGAAAAAAGGAGAGCATTAAGGCAGCAACCAGCAAAAGAAGTGAAAGAGGTAAGTTATTCTTCCATTATCTTTCATTTTTTTCTATTTTTTTCTAAGTTAAAATGATAAAATGTATGATTTTTTGTTTTTTTTTTTAAATTTTCAGTTTGCAAAAACCAAAACAAAACAAAATGAGCAGCAGTAGTGAAGATAGTGAGCATGTTGAGAGGGGGGAAGAAAACCAATCAGTTCATATGGGGCAGCCTCAAACAAACCCATTTGATATCCCTTCTGAAGATTTGAAATATTATGCAAAAGGCCCTTTTAATCCTAAAAAACCTCTTCTTCAACTAGCATCACGTGTAGACAAAGGCAAAGGGAAAAACACTAGGGGTAGTAGATTGTGGCTATGTCACATTTGCAAAGATAAATATAATGGGAGCTATACAAGAGTCTATTCTCATCTATTGGGTTTTGGAGGCCATGGGGTCAAGGGTTGTAAAGAAATAAAAGATTTTGAGAGGATAGAGTGTTATAGATTGCACATGGAGGTTGGAGGAAGGCCTATGGATCAGCTTATGCAAACTCAATCCACACATTCAACCTCACCTATGCCCTCTATGCTTGGTAGTCCTAGTGTTGGTAGTGGTAGTAGTGGTGCGGGTGATGTTCATATTTCCACAAGAGGGAAGAGGAAGGCTGCTACTTCTAGTGAGCAGCAAAATACAGTTGCAAATATGTTCAATGTGCAAGCACAAGATGTGGCAGAGACTTCCATTGCCAAATTTTTCTATGCCCATGCTATCCCATTCCATGTAGCACGTTCTCCCTACTTCAAACAAATGTTTAGAGATGTGGCAATTGTTGGTACCTCATTCGTTCCCCCTGGAGGAAATAAATTACGCACTACACTCCTTGACAAAGAATATTCTAAGGTGAGTGTGGTGATGGAGGACATGAGACAGTGTTGGATTAGAACAGGATGCTCTATTATCATGGATGGGTGGACTGATATTAGACAGCGGCCACTTATAAACATCATAGTCACATGTTCAGCTGGTTCATATTTCCTTAGCGCCATTGATTGTTCTGGGAAGCGCAAGGATGCAGAATTCCAATTTAATATTTTGAAAGAGGCTATAGAGGAGGTTGGGGCAACCAATGTTGTGCAGGTGGTTACTGATTCAGCACGTGTGTGCAGATTAGCAGGTTTGATGGTTGAGAGTGCTTACAAGCACATCTTTTGGACTCCTTGTTGTGTTCATGCGTTGAACAACGCATTGAAAGACATAGGGAAGATGGATTGGGTGCACCAGGTGGTTGTAGATGCTAGAGACATTCAGATGTTTATTTGCAATCATCACACCTCACTTGCCCTCTTTAGGACATTTTCAAGGAAGGAATTTCTCAAGCCTGTAGCAACAAGGTATGCCAGCTACTTTATTTTGTTAGAGAGGATGATTGAGGTACAGGAGGCTCTACAGTTGATGATGGTTAATTCAGAGTGGAATAGATGGGCTATGGCAAGCACTGCAGAAGGGAGAAGCATTAAACAAAAAATTCTTGATGATAATTGGTGGTCCAATATGAGGTAAAAAAATTGTTAATTAATAATTTGTTATTGATTGCTGATTTTATAAATATATATATATATATATATATATATGATTTTATTATTAATATTTTTTTATTTTCTAAGTTCTAACTTGTCTTTTTTCAAATTTTTGTTTGCAGATTTGTTTGCTCCATCATTTCACCTATTGTGGATGTCATTAGATATGCTGATACAGACTCTCCAAGTCTTGGAGAGATTTATGAAACTTTTGACTCCATGCTTGGAAAAATGAAGAAAGCAATTTCTGATAAGGATCCTAATTCGGGATTATATGAGCAAAAAATTAGGCCCATTGTGACAAGGCGGTGGAACACTATGAACACCCCGCTTCATATGGCAGCCTTTGCTCTTAATCCCAAATGGTATGTACCTAGACCTGGTAGGATGCCTCCTTGTGATGATGATGAGGTGAAAGAAGGGTTTATGAGGGCCCTTGCAAAAATATATTCAATTGAGGAGGCCAGTCTAGTTCGTACACAGTTCACTGATTTTGTTAATCTCCATGGTCCAACATTCGGCAAACCAGAGGCCAGGGTAGATAGAACTACAGTAGCTCAAAGGGATCCTATTGGATGGTGGTCATGGCATGGGAAGGATGCACCACAATTGAGGACGCTTGCTGTTCACCTCCTTTCACAGGTAATACATTAGATTAACATAATTTGATTTAGATGAGTGTTGAAGTTTGAACATTTATATAATCATAATTTAAATTGAATGTCCTAATTAGTAAATTTAAATTACTAATTTAGTTTTTAAATTTTGTCTCCTCTCACAGGTTGCTAGTTCCTCTGCTGCAGAGAGGAATTGGTCAACATACGGCTTTATTCACTCTATCAAGAGGAATAGGCTGACCTCTAGACGGGCAGAAAAATTAGTGGCTGTGCATAGTGCTTTGCGACTCCAGGATCGTCAGACTCCTGAGTATAGACAGACTCCAACATTACGATGGGATGTTGATCCAGAGGACGTCACACAAATTGATGAGGAGGAGAGACAGGAGGGATTGGTTGGAGTTCCATTAGATGAGCCAGCCCCTCACAGTGACAGTGACTCAGACTATGAGTCTGATTTTGATGCAATGTTGGCAGATGCAGAGTAGTGGCAATCATCATACTTTCTATTTCTATGTTTTGCCTTTGGACACTTGTGACTTTGTCATTTTGATATTTGTAGTACAAACTTGTAGCCTTTTGGGCATTTTATTATTTTATATCATATGCACATTGACTATTTGACATGAATTATGGTCCATGGATGCAATTAGGTAGCTGTAGTATTAATTTGTTTGATAATTCGATTCTATGATGCATATGTCAATATGATTGGTGATTGTTATGATTATCATTACTCATATGAATATCTGAAATTTGAATTTTAAAAAAATTCCTCTCTCTCTCTCTCTCTCTCTGGTATATATACTATACAGTCAGTCCTCGGCCCCCCCCAAAAAATCCCCTCAAAATTTGCCGCCCCCCGAACGCTGGCCTCCCGCCGCCCCCCCTCAGTCTCCGAAATCCTGGTGGAACATAGCATACAAGACATTGTCAAAGAAGCCATTCTTGAATTTTATTGTTCCCATGCCAAGCACTAGTACTAACCAACCATCACCAACCACAACATTTGACCACCGCTTCCTCGTTTCCAAGAAACAAAATTGCCCATGTCGTCCCCAATGTGTTTATAGGCATTTGTATCAAGAACCCAGTATGATTCTTTCTTAGTAGCACTGACCAAAATTTTCATGCCACCAACATCACCATCATAAGAAGCAGATGTCTCTGCAACTCCAACAAGTCCACCCACTCTTTCACCTACTTCTTTTTATCTTGCAAGCCAAACTAGACATTTTGATTTCTGATGACCTACATACTTTTTGTAACCATCACAAATGCCCTTGAACTCTAACTCATACTGCTTACCAAGTGTGATAAACCTAGGGTTTAATAGTTTATTTTTACAAATTACTAATTTTCATCCAAACAATTGATTAGTACAAAACATTCACCCTTCAAAGTGTTTCAGATTTAGCAAGATAGCTCAGCAAAAAAAATTAACATAGAAAATGGCACAACAATGTAATAGATACTGATTTTAATTGATATTATTCAAGATCTAAAACAGTTACAAAATCTTACAAAATTAATTGTTGTACAGTCTCCTCAATAAGGACATGTGCCTAGGAAGTTCCAGCTTATCAAGTGGTAGGGCTGGGAGTTTCAATGCCTTGTCCTCAATATGTTGTGTCCCCTCAGATCTGATCTATATTCAGCTTTGTGACTGTTCAGACACTAAATAACTGATGGATCTTGGAAGTTCACCCAACCTAGGTCTGGAAAGTGCCCACACTTCAGCACCCCCTTGCTAGTTTGAGGCATGGAACCCTCAAACTTCAATGGTTCAATCAGCTGGTAGTTCCTAAAATATGGAAGTTGGCCTCCAGGTTGAATTCCCTTATTTGCCCTTGATGAAGAGTGTTAATGATCCCTAGTTCTAAACAGATATGGGTGACTGGTTGATGAAATTGAGTTCCAAGCATGGATCTAAGGATGACGGGTTTGCTGGATCTGCACACAGTATTGTTCCCCAAATCAATGATTCCCCTTATTGAGCAGTTGTAGGGTTTTGAGTTGGCAAGCTGCCCTGTTGCTTTTGAGCCTAATCTATTGTAGATTGCCATGAATTCTGTGTTGATCAGGAGAGGGTTTGAAGTCTAATCACTACTCCTAAGCAGGCCCTGTAAATTTGGATCTGTAGATGATGTCTAAGTAGAAATGTAACCAGACCAACAAGAAACAGTCAACCTGCAATGTCAAATTTAGGAAATCAGACCTATCCTAAAGTGCAAACTTGGATATAAATGATAATGGCGGGTGAAAGGTTTCATCCTCACCACACCTAGTCTTCCACAGAGGCTTTTGTCTCTGTTTCAGCACAAAAAATGCTTTCACAGCACCAAAAAAAAATGATTATCCAAAAGTATGCCTCCAAAAGAAGTTGAATACACCACATATACCAACCGCTGGGAAGTTGGAAGCCCAAGTCAGCCCCAAAATAAGCAAATTTCCAGGTTGGCGCCAAAATGAGTAAATTTTAATTTTAATTTTAAACTTATTAATATTAATATTTATAATTTTATTATCTTATTAATATTTTAGTTTATTTATAGAATATAGTGTTAATAAACACTTTTTGTTTACGAATTTAGAATACCCTAGTTGGCTGACCTGGAGGAGACATGACATCAAGTCACTAGGAAACACACTTAGAAGATTGACTATTATCCTTTTCCACTTTTTAATGTCCTTTCTCCTACTTCTTATTCTTCTCATTCCTCTCTTGAAAGTTTTCCTTTTTCTAAAAAATTGAGCCCTTCATACAAACACAAGGGCTTGTGAAGATGAACCAAGTAAATTTAACCATTTCAATTTTTGTTCTTCTAAGTTCTAACAATACATGTTTCTTGAGATGCCCCTATAATGTGGTCTTCATTTTATTATCATCCCACATAAGATTCAAGAAATCGTTATATGGTGCCAAAATATTTTCCAAAACCAAGTTGTAGATCCACTTATCGTCCTACCAAGATGACCGGGGAACAATTTTCAAAGTTGAAAATTGAAGTGTTCCCAATACCCGCATTTCAGCTTCATCGAAAAGAGAACGATGTCCTCGGGACTCCAACGCGAATCCTTGAACGGGCTAAAGGACTCCATTTGTGCGAAGTTACGCCAATCAACCGGGTTTCGGGCATCCAAAAGCTTAAAAAAATACCATCTCAAAATCACTAACCGCCATCGAAGAGCTCGCCGACGATTCGATGACGCTTGTTTCACAAAACTGGCGTCGTGATGCTCGAAGAAGCGCCAAACTACCAACTTGAGGGTACAATGATGACGCTATCATCATGTCAGACGGTCATCCATCGTGACGGATTTTACATGGATCTTAATCCCAAAGATGACAAGTGGTACCAACAAGACATCGCCATCGCACACGTATGCAAGATTGCCGGTAACGCAAATACTGTACGGATTTACAACAAGACTTGCCTGCATACACGCCGGATTGTTCGGGCGAATCATACCCTGACACGTGTCCTCCGGGTTTGGGCGAGTTCATTTTTTCGTTTCAACAAAATTTCTTTCGGCTCGAACCCGTGACCTGGTTCAGCCCGAAACGGCCGGTAACCGTTGCGCCAAAGTTAGCCGTCAAATCTGAAGATAGGGCCGGTTGGTTTTGATGTTTAAAATAGGCGGGTATGGTTGTAAAGCGAGGCCGGCGGGGTTGGAACCGCCGACCCCACGGCCACCAAAAGTTCTTTTCACCGTTGAACCACCGAACCATCCGCATACATATAAGGAGCTCGGTTGGCTTTTTATGGTAATTAAAGCCGAAACCTTAACCAAATGGCTTTTTAAGCCACAAACAAACATAACTATCTCTAACCATAAAACTAAAAGGCCCCTAGAAAAAAAATGCATTGTTATACGAATCCATAGGGGGAGTTATGCATTTAATGAAGTGGTTAAGCCTAATTAGGCAAATTTTATGTATAAAAAGAGGGGTAATAGGCCTTGTTTTTCCAAGTCCAGGTGGTGAGAATGAGAGAATGCTCGAGAGAAGATTGTAATTGTTCCTGTACGTCGAAGTTATGCTGTGATATCGATGTGCTTGAAGGGAATGATGCTGTCGCAATTGTAACTGATTTTGGAGTATAATCAGATCGGTCACTCCGTTGGAGAGGGGCCCGGAGACGTAGTCCTTAGGGATGAACTCCGTTATCAATTGTGTTTGTCTCCTCTTATTCTTCTCTCTTTCTTTTTAGTTCATTATCTTGGCATTTATATTATGTTCATTTATTCAGTTGAGCATTTTATTATGTAATCATTTATGTTAAGCATTGTATTAAGTGATCTTTTACGTTACGCATTCTATAAAAGCAATTTGTCCTAGATCCTAAATAGATCAAGTTGGTATCAGAGCTCTATGTGTGGCTTGTATTGCAAATTGAATGCTAACGAGATCCAGGTTGCAACGAGGCGAAGGAGAACTTGAAGAGTATAATCCAGAGATCGGAAGACGAAGAGCTAATCAACCGTCACAGATGGAAGCGAAAGAAGGTGGACAAAGTTCAGAGCTTAGTGACAAGGATTTCCAGAAGCTATTTCTTGACATGAAGGCAATGGTGGAGGAACTTTATGCAGACAAGAAGAAGCGCAAAAAGGGAGGTTCTTCAAAGCACAAGAAGCAGGAAGATCAGAAAGACACAGAGGGGAAAGCTCCAGAAACTCCTTCTCCTCCATCTTCTCCCTCTTCTTCTCCTCCCCCTTCTCCTCCTTCTCCTTCTCCTTCTTCTAATGTAAATCCATTTAAGAGAAAATCTAAGCCTGTAATTAAGCTTGATGTAAAATTTGAGTTACCTAAATACTGTGGGGAGTTAAATGCTGAGAAGTTAGACGATTGGGTCCAACAAGTAGAAGTATATTGTAGGATTCAAGGCCTAGTAGAAGATGCTTCTAGGATTCAATTAGCAACTCTCCGGTTGGGAGGTACAGCTCTCACCTGGTGGGAGAGTAAAACTCGTGAAGAAATTGCTCGCCATGGTCAAGTTAATATGTCTTGGATGGAGTGTGTTGCTGCCCTTAGGAAACAATTCTACCCTTTAGGTTACATGCAACAGTTAACCATGAATTGGCAAACCTTTAGGCAAGGTAAGGGGTAGTCTGTCCAGGAATATACTCATGAGTTTAGGAAACGGGCCATTGCTCTAAATGTTCCCTTGTATACCCAAGACACATTACTTAAGTATATTGGTGGTTTACATTCTTACCTTAGGCACACTATTTTGATGTTGAGTCCCAACAATCTAGACGAGGTGTCTGTTCAAGCTACTCATTTAGAGTCAAGGGGTAAGAATACTTTTAGTGATAATCCTTTTCCAAGAAGCCATCTTAAGTTCGAGGTAAGTCTAAAGGTGGGAAAGAAAGACAAAGATGTAAAGGCAAAGGGAAGAAGACAGCTACAGCTAAGAAAGAGGGTGAGAAACCCACATGCTCCCATTGCAAGAAAGAGGGGCATGATGATTCAAGATGTTGGAAGCTTCATCCTGAGTTGAGGCCGAAAAGATATGGAGGTAATAAAGGCAAGAAGACTACTGCAGTGATTCAACAAGATCTTGGTTCAGACTCCGGAGATGAGTCAAAGATTGTTGCTACCGGAATCCAAGGTAAAGGGAAAGGTATATCTCTCTCATCTGATGCAAGTTTTTCTAATGCCAGTGCAAGTACAAGTAAAGAATCTTCTCCTAAGGTTGATAAGCAAAGAAATGAATTGTTTCATATTCGTGTTGTAACAAAACACACTAAGGTTGATACTCTGTTTGATACGAGTTTACAAGTCAACTTAATATCTGAAGAAGTTGTAAAGAAACTTAATTTGACTACAACACCTCATCCAAAACCATATCCACTCGGATGGGTTTGCGATGATGCTCAACTACAAGTAACTAAACAATGTAAATTGAGATTTGCTATCACTGCAAACTTTGTAGATGAGGTAGAAGTCGATGTGGTCCCTTTGGATATTTGTGGGCTTGTGTTAGGGAGTCCTTATCTTTATGACAGAAAAGCAATCTTTTATAGGGGGGAGAATAAGTATCATCTTTTTAAGGATGGGGTAGAATACATTGTACGGGCACATAAGGTGAAGACTAATCTTACACTAGTTAATGCTGGTCAAATGAAGAGGTTGGTCAACTCAAGTAAAAACTTTGTATTAATGCTTGTAAAAGCCAAAGAAGATGATAAATCTGAGGCCTTCAAGGGGTGTGACCCAAAACATAAAACTGAAATGGTCAAAATTATTTCCGCTTATGATGACATGTTTCAGGAACCGAAAGGGTTACCACCCAAGAGAGAGATACAGCATGAAATCCAGTTACATCAGGATGTGCCACTTCCTAATATCGGCATGTACCGTTTATCAGTTATGCAAAATGAGGAAATTAAAAAGCAGGTTCAAGAGTTGGTGGAAAAAGGAGTTATCCATCCTAGTACTTCTCCTTGTGGTTCTCCAATTGTCTTGGTTCCAAAGAAAGATGGAACTTGGAGGATGTGCATCGACTATCGTGCTTTGAACAAGATAACGGTAAAGAACAGGTATCCTCTTCCTAGAATAGATGATTTACTTGATCAGTTAAAACATGCAGTTTATTTCACTAAGTTAGATTTGCGAAGTGGTTATCATCAGATAAGAATTGCAGAAGATGATATTTGGAAGACTGCATTTAAGACAAAATAGGGACTGTTTGAGTGGTTGGTTATGCCTTTTGGGCTTTGTAATGCACCAGCTACCTTTATGAGAGTCATGAATGATGTCTTTCATCCTTTTATTGATGATTTTGTCATAGTCTATCTAGATGATATCCTTGTATTCAAATAACTTGGGAAGATCATGTCAAGTAAAGAAAGCCCTTTGATGTATTGAGAAAAGAAAAAATTGTATGTAAAGATGTCTAAATGTGAATTTTGCTAAGACATCCTTAGTGTACTTAGGCTATGTCGAGGGAGGGTCACTGAAAGTAGACCCTCAAGGTCGGTTATTGTAAACCGTCACTGCTACCACAGGTCGGTGCTCTTGTGGTGCAGTTCAGTACTGGAGAAAGTTTATTGCAAATTTTTCTTATATAGAATCACCATTACATGCATTAACCACTACAAGAGCAACTTTTTAGTGGGGAGGTCCACAACAGAAGGATTTTGACACTTTGAAGGGAAAGCCGAGTAATCGCACCGCTTTGGCCTTACCAGATCTACATCAACCATTTGAGATCGAGACGATGCGAAGTGGGTTTTGCCATGGGAGCGTGATCATGCAAGGAGGTAAACCGCTTTGCTACCACCAAAACTTTTCAGAGCAGGCACTATCCCACTTATGATAAAGAACTTTTATGCTTTAGTTCGCAGGTTAAAAATGAAAACATTACATAATGGGGAAAGAAACTCGTAATCCACACCGGATCACCAGCCCACTTTAATATTTTTTGTACCCAAACTAAACCTAACAAAGTAGGCACCGGTGGATGGTTTTTGCAACAAATTTACTATTATTAAGTATAAGAAAGTACCCATATGAGTGCATATGCCTCTAGACCTCCTATGATGAATGCTTTGATAATCCTTCGCATTAGTTCTATGGTTCATGAAAGTTTTCGTGAACAATATGCTAATGATGAGAACTTAAGGATATCTATGTCGCTTTTAATGAATGGTAAACATGTAGAAGAGAAAGATTATTATGTGCAAGATAACCGTTATATCACTTGGGTAAATTATGTTCCAAAGGATGAACAAGCACAAAGTTATTAGGGAAGCAATATACCCTCTCATTGATTTCGCAGGACACTTTGTGGGTAAAATGAAATCATTGACTCAGCTTCGCAGAAAATATTGTTATTGGCCTCAGATGTGAAATCAGAATTCAAGTATATTAGAGGTTGTGTTATGTGCAACTAGTAAGCCTAGTAACAGGAAGTTGGGTCTGTACACACCTCTACCTGTACCTTCTTGTCCATGGGAAAGTGTGTCAATGGACTTTGTTTGGGGGTTACCTATGTCTAGGAAGGGACATGATTATTTGTATGTAGTAGTTGATCGGTTCAGCAAAATGTGTATCTTAATGCCATGTAAAGAGCAAGTCACTGCTGAACTGACAGCTCATTTGTACTTTCAATTTGTATGGGTTCATTTTGGGTTACCTACTTCTATTGTATCGGATCGAGATTCTCGATTCTTGGGGGAATTTTGGTCAACTTTGTGGGGACTCATGGACACCAAACTGAAGAAGAGTACAGCCTTCCATCCGCAGACCGACGGACAGACAGAGGTTGTAAACAGGACAGTTGTGCATCTACTCAGAGGGTATTGCAGCAAGCATCCTAAGTTGTGGGATGAGAGTCTTTATTATGTGCAACATGCCTACAACCATGCAACACTCTTCTACTAAGAGGTCTCCTTTTGAGACATGCTTTGGTTATGTGCCCAAGACACCGATGCTGGATTCTTTAGTTTCGGAAAATGATGCCGAAGATGGACGCCAGTTACGATGAAGGGCTTGAAGTTCATCCCTAAAGTCCAAGCAATTCATCGCGTTGAAGTACGCTGAACAGAGCTAAGCAAAATACATGGTTCGGGCTTTTATGATAAGCATCGCGACCGATCATCATTTTCAGGTTGGAGATAGAGTTTGGTTACACATCAATAAGGAAAGGATGCAAGGTGAAGGTAAAAATCTTAAGCCAATTAGGTATGGTCCTTTTGAGATCCTTGAGAAGATTGGTACTAATGCCTTCCGCCTCAATCTTCCTCCATACATGCATATTTACTCGGTTGTCAATGTTGAGAATTTGAAACTGTATGAGCCTCCAATGATCCTAGATGAAGTCACAGACATTCAAGTTCCATCAGTTGATGACCTTTCACTAGAGTACATGTCAGAGTTGCCAGAAGATGTTATTCTCGACAGGAATGTCAGAACTTCATGAAGAGGAGATGTTGAGTACCTCAGAGTGGGCCTGAAGGGGATGCATCCAAGCAAAGCAAGATGGATGGAGATTGGTAAAGTGAGGGAACTTTACCCTCACTTACTTTCCAAGTAATCAAGCTTTCGGAGGTCCAAAAGCTCTCTAGTGGGGAGGCCTGATCCGGGGGACAATTTTTCAGTGAAAATTGAAGTGTTCCCAATACTCCAGATTTCAGCCATCGAAAGAGAACGACGCCCCGACTCCAACGAACTTCAAATCTACAAAAGACTCCATTTGTGTGCAAGTTACGCCACCAAACTTCCAATAAACCCGGCTTCGTGGGCATCCAAGGCTAAAAAATAATCATCTCAAAAAAATCGACGAATCAAGGGCTATCGAAGAGCTCACGAGATCGCATCTGAAGACGCCTCGCTTTCACAAAACTGGCGTCGTATGCCTCGAAAGAAGCAAATAAACTTCTACCAATCCTGAGGGCATGATGATGACGCCAATAGCCGGGACACGCACGGGCCCCGCACTATACAGATTTTACATGGACGAATCCCGCATGACAAGTGGCAACCAGCCGCAAGACACGCCACCTGGACACGTATGCATCGCCGGTAACGCACAAGCAGGTCGGATTTTGCACAGCCGCAAGACTTGTCGGGTATGGCACGCCGGATTGTCGCGAATTGGCAATTACACGTGGTCCTCCGGTTTGGGCTGTGCCCGGTTGCTTCAATAAAATTTCTTTCGCTCAAACCCGTGATCTAGTTCAGCCCGAACGTCGTAAATCAAGGCGCAAAGCGTAGCTTCGCCAACATGCGAAGATAGGGCCGGCTTGTTTCGACGCCCCAGCAAAATGCTGTTTCGAACGCCCTGTCCGCAATCGCCGAAACCAAATCAAACGCATACATATAAGGAGCTCGGTTGGCTTTTTATGGTAATTAAAGCCGAAACCTTAACCAAATGGCTTTTTAAGCCACAAACAAACATAACTATCTCTAACCATAAAACTAAAAGGCCCCTAGAAAAAAAATGCATTGTTATACGAATCCATAGGGGGAGTTATGCATTTAATGAAGTGGTTAAGCCTAATTAGGCAAATTTTATGTATAAAAAGAGGGGTAATAGGCCTTGTTTTGCCAAGTCCAGGTGGTGAGAACGAGAGAATGCTCGAGAGAAGATTGTAATTGTTCTTGTACGTCGAAGTTATGCTGTGATATCGATGTGCTTGAAGGGAATGATGCTGTCGCAATTGTAACTGATTTTGGAGTATAATCGGATCGGTCACTCCGTTGGAGAGGGGCCCGGAGACGTAGTCCTTAGGGACGAACTCCGTTATCAATTGTGTTTGTCTCCTCTTATCTTCTCTCTTTCTTTTCAGTTCATTATCTTGGCATTTATATTATGTTCATTTATTCAGTTGAGCATTTTATTATGTAATCATTTAAGTTAAGCATTGTATTAAGTGATCTTTTACGTTACGCATTCTGTAAGCAATTTGTCCTAGATCCTATATAGATCACAAGAGGTTTTTCATAGAACCACAAACTTGGCCCTATACTCTTCCAACTTATTCAAATAGGCTAGCATATTTTGCTCATCCTCAACCTTGAGATTCCTGCATGCTATTGTCAAATTCAACAACTAACATATGTCATTAATCTAATACATCTTTTGCAATTGCTCCCAGATTGGATATAGAATGCCACACTTAATGATTTGCATCCTAATGGAGCAACGACATACTTCAACAGCATTGCTCTAGCTTTATTGACAATTCAAACCATGCTCAAGCTACACCAAATTATCTTAAGGCAACTAAAGTTTACTTGGATCCTAACTAACAATGTCCCAACACACATTCTAACAAAAGAGTTGTCATCTTGCATTTCCATGCAAACCAGTTCTCACTACCATAGAGAACCAACTAATCCATGGTGCTCATGTCCATATACTAATCTCTCAATATAGCAAACATTCTGATATACCTCGCAGTATGTGGAAGCAAAGTGGTACAAGAGAGTAGAGTGGCACCATGAGAAATGGTACAGAAAGATATTGGGCATGTCTAATGGCATACCTACTCACAAAAGGTAGTTCAAAGGTTCTATATACCATAAACGCGCATGAGAACTAGAAGGCTCAGTCATTGCTCTAACATCATAATTCCCTTCATGCTAGATGTACAGCCTAAACAACAGATCACCAAAAGAAGAAAAGGAAAGAGGAGATAGAAGAAGAAGATTGTTCCAAGTTTTGCAATTCCTTTTTTTTTACTTTTGCTTGTACATCTCATCAAGAAAAGCACATGCTAACAAAGCAAAACTGAATACAAAAAAAAATTAAACTTGCAATATAAAACCTTGAAAGAAATGAAGTACCTCAGTAAAGATGGCTGGAAAAGTTGTACTTGCACGAATTAAAAATAAAATCCCACTGCAATCACTGCAAAGAGCTCGGACAAATACACAGTTTCCAAAAAGAATCACTTAAAAAGACCTCTGAATGATTAAGTTATGGCCTTCTGAAAATTGAGTCTCCAAAAGGGTGTACACAAGCCTCCTAAGCCCTCAGGGCCTGACCATATAATTGGGAGCTGAAAAGCAGAACTAAGCCCACATGACCAGGGGCTAAAAGATAAGCTCTTTCCAAAAGCACCTTTACTTCATATGATAAGCTGTTGAATCCAGGGGCAAAGGGCACATTTGAAAAGAGATGCAATTTTTTTTATTTGAAAATCAAAAATGCAAAACTATGTAAAGGAAGGTGCTGAATTTTTTGTTTTAAAGCAGATTGTATACTGTTTTTGCAGCACATGCAAATCCAAAAGACTAACCACTACCAAAAAAGAGAAGATGCCAAAAATGGAAACCTCAAAATCCCAACAATGGCTGCCTCAAACTCCCAAAACCACACACCCATCAACTCAAAGCTTCACCGGAAATGGTCATATTTGCATCTCCCGGATGCTCTGCAACCATTCACAACCCACACCAATCGAATTGACATGCCCTACACTCTAAAACTCGCGCCCTTGTGCTGCCATACCACAACAAATGACATGCCACTCAAGAATAATGCAGCTCATGCCCTGCAAACGAGGAATGGCACCCCTTTACACAAATCAGTAATCACAGTTATTGCCAAGTATACAATGCCAAACGACCCTTATCTCTGCTCACAGCCCTTTTGATTGGGTTACTGATGTGGTGCCTTCAAATGCCCCTTTGAAACAATACACAACTAGTGTTAATGGCAACCAGCAAGAAAGCTAAGACCACACCTTTGATCACAAATGCAGACAAGATTGGTGTTCAAGTCCACACGCACAATCAAATCAGCCAATAACATGCTTTTGGGAATGAAAAGGAAACTCAAATGGGAGCCAGAACACACCGTTAACTGAAATACCCTTGAAGCAGTCTCATGCCAAATTCATGCAAGACACATGCAGAAAATATGATCTTTGCCTTCATGTGCATACTTGAGATCAAATACCATGTTAGGAAATACACTTCACATAGGACTTACCTATTGAAGGAAAAGGGTGAAAACACTCAGACAAACGAAGTAAATAAGGAGTACATTGGGTACCCGACTTCATTAACTCACTGTCTAAATACTCAATTACACATAGCATTTCTTTGCTTCCATTGCAATCATAGTACAAGTGATTTCTTTAAATACAGACACCAAATCAGTGACCTGTGAGGTACAATCATATGGGATAAAATTATTAAATCCACAAACCTAAAAATGGGCATTAAGGCTATATTAAATCAACCTGCTCTTACAGGCATTAAAGCACTATACAGCATAATTACAATGAAACATTAATGAAAGAATATTCCAGCAACTTGTTTATCTTAGAATACACTAAAGAAGTTGAAGTTAATTGAAAACACTAAAGAAGTTGAAGTTAGCTAGGTACCTGGTCTAATAGCAGGTTCTACATCATCACTTGCTCATATGGTCAACAAAGGATTTATTTTATCACATCATAGCTTGCTCATGCAATCAACTATATATCAACTAAACAAAAGTTTAAAAGCATTCAGAAGAGGATTGGCAAGCACTATGTGGATCATTGTCATAATTGTGTGGTTAATTTGTCTCTTACTTCAACTAAAATTTTATTTTGAATAGAGGAAGGAAAATTCATCATGAAGGAGAACCATTTCATGAAGAGATGACTTAGCAAAGCTGTTGAAGTTGAAACAACATGCCAATAATTTGAATGAGGATGAGGATTTAAATATAAGCCATCCTTGGAAACCTGCCATCCATAAACTTCAGAGAGAAACCATTACCAAGTTGTAAGAAGAGTAATTTATTATATTTTTTTCTTGAGCTGGATCTTCCCAAACTCATATACTTGTAAAGAGTTATCTTTGTGCAGGGCTCTAAGATGTAATCCACGTTTGTCATTCATCCCAATGATGAATTACTAAGTGTCACTTGAAACATCGACGTTCTCATATATTTCTATGCAATTTTTATAAGGAAATTATTACAATTCCAATGGACTGTGGACTGTGGACACTTGAAATCTCCAAAAGTTTCTTGTTGTTCATCTGGAAACCAACCATACAGAATTTATTGGCAACAAATCCACACATCATAGATTTATTTCAAATATCCTCCTATTGAACTTTTACAAAGCCACAATCTAAAGGCAGTGTCATTGCCGTGATGAAGATTTGGGTTATGCCCCACCTGATATGCTCCCCATGCTAAAGCAACAGTGATAATAAGGGCTTAATCCATACTATCTCGGCAGAATTTAGTATCGATCTTCATTTGCCTTTCCCTACCACTTTCAAGGGGCGGCAACCCTGTACAGGCCAAGGGTCTGTGCCATCTTCATAATAGAATGTAGCAGAGTGATATCTTGTTGAATCCAAAATATTTTACAAATACTCTGCTCTCAGGTCATTCATAGTTTAGTTTTGCATTCGATTATCCTTGCCCTTAAATTGTTGTTCATTAGATCCTTTATCATCATTATAACATACTAATTTGTCCCTTGGTATTTTTTGGATTTGAGATCAGGGCTCAGCTTAATGGACTGGTATGCGTGTTCCATGTAAATTTTGATGGAAAAGTAAAGTCATTGTTCAGCAATTCCCAAAAGAAAAAGGGAAAAAAATAGTCAACCAATCAGAGCAAGCCTAATTACAATATGTGATTGCAAGCACGTTTCTCTATCAAACTATGCACAACATTCAAGAAAGCAAAAGAAGGAAAGATCCAACTAAAAACAGAATTGAATTTTCAATATACAGTATGCCCATGTCATTTTTTATTTTTGTTCTTTCAAATTCTGTCCATATCAGTACATATGAATAATTCAACTCCATCCCTAATCAAAATTTGTGTCGTACCCTAATCAAGCAAACTCCATCCCATTTAGGGTTCTCTATCTTTTCTGACAAGCATGATTACCACTACGACGAGAAAGCCATGCTAATCATCTTCATATTCAGGAAAAGCTTGAGCCAAACTCTTTACAATTAAAACAACACATCCAGCAAAAAAAAAATGCACTCATACAACACGGTTATTTTATAAAACGTCAAAAAAAGCAAAGAAGAAAAAAGAAAAAACAAGAACCCAGCTACAACAACATCCCCACTTCTCTACTAGACTACATGCAACACGTAAAGAAAACAGAAAGCGAGAATGAAAGCATTAATATGCATATGAATTTCCCAAACACAATTCCAAGATTTTCTTTGGGATTTTTTTTAATTTCTCCCTCCCTAAAGCGAGAATGAAAGCATTAATATGTATATGAATTTCCCAAACACAATTCCATGATTTTCTTTGGGATATTTTTTAAAAAAAATTCCCTCCCTCTTTCATAACCAACTGAGCTCAAACTTTTTCCTTTTAGTTTTCTCTTTTCTCTCTTTACATGGCTATTTTGATGTCACTGTGCCAAATCAGTCTTTAACTTCACCATATGTACTAATCAGTCTTCATTTTCACCAAAAACAAAAAAAATCAACAAAAGACGAGGGAGGGGATCAAAAATAAATTAAAAAATCGAACACTAGCCCAAATAAAACGCTGAATCTTAAAATCCCTCTGGAATTAGGTCCCTCCTCATACACCACACGAGTGTGATCAGAACATGAAGAGATATTGATAAATCACGAAATCGAAGCCTATAATACTTCGAATTCATGCTAATTATATTACAAATTACAAATAAATCCTACGAGAAGTGAACGCTTCATAAATACATATTCGCAAAGCAATTTGATATATTTGTACGAGGCAAAATAAGCAAATGTGCATACCTCATTGAGCTTTTCGAGAGTTGAGAGAGCCGTGGGCTCCTGTTTGGGTCTTCCAAAAATCCGGCTGAACATTTTGCTAGGGTTTCGACTGTTACTGCGTATATTGTGATGGATATATATACAAATATATGTAAATTGTGCTGGCTGACGATACAATGGTATACACTCGAGGATCTACGCCTATCTCTGGTTGCTTGCACGATTTAAAGACGAAATAGCAGCTTTTTTAAATTCGTCTCGGTTTTTTTATTATAGAATTTGGATCGTGGAATAAATGTGGGTCCCGACTCTGAGTGTCCAAATAAAGAATCATCCATAATTTGGTTCTTAAGTTTTTTTTGTATTGAATGGTAGTTGCTTGTACGCACTATGTTGATTAACTGCTAAGTTATATGATAATTATATTAATAAATATTTATACTTTCTTTGAAGTTGGATAAAACAGTATAAATATTTATAGTTTTCATAAAACAGTCAAATATTGTATCTTAGGGGTAGGGGGCCTAACTTGATTGGTTAAAGCATTCTATTGCAGGTAAGAGGTCACAAGGTCTAGTCTCCCCCCAAACCCGTGGTATCGGAGGGCATGTCACATTAGCGCCGAAAAGTTTATATATTTGTATGTGTGGAGTTTTATCAATACAAAGAGTATTTTGTATAGTGTTAATAAGTTATTCCATAATCTATATAGCAACATTTTTATTAAGTATTGTTATCAATTTTAAAAAACTTATAGATGTAATAATTTATTTATTTTTATTAATCTATAAAAGGAAGTTATTTTAAAGATATTATAAGATTAATGTTTTTTTTCAAAAATATTAAACATTGTTTCAATAAGTATTAATCATAAATAAAATTATTTTGTAATTTTTTTAAAGATTAATGTAGTATTATATAATTGTTTCAAAACAATAAATATAGAGTTTAAAATATTAGCTAAAAATACATTTAATTTAAATATTAAAACAAGTCATAGACTTACTTTATGGTTGCATTGTCTAAAAAAATGAATAAAAAATCACAAAACATAAACATAATAATATAATCAAATATTCATAACATTAAAGTAAACAAAAGTGCCCCTAATGTTAGAGTAGTCGGTTCAAGTCTCTCGGGTTTGCTCCCCGAGGTCTTGGGATTCACCCTCAGTCTTGCACTACTGGACACTTAGTGGGGCAAGGCCGGTTATCCCGCGGATCAGAGGATTAGTTCTCGGCCTCCCCCAGCTTCTCAGCATCTCCCTCCCCTCAACTCGTAAGGGTAATGGCTGGCGGGGCTTCGGATACCCTTCTCGAGACCCGCAAAAGCAAACAAACAAAAAGTAAGCAAAAAGTAAAATAATATAAGTAACACCTTAATATAAGGATATATGGATCAAATCAGCATTGTTTACCATATGTATTTTCATTAAGGTAGTATTTGAAAAATAAATGAAAGATTAGACAAATAAAAATGTGCATCTACAAAGAAACATCAAATTGTTATAATATTTTTATCATAGGCATTCAAATTAAACTAAATGAATATATGGTTATAATTTATTATAGCTTCATGATGTGTGGGAAAAACATGCATAGCCTCTCATAAGATTCAAAGTTTGAAATTATTATAAAAAAAAATTCCACAAAATACATCAAAGAAGAACAATTAGTCAATAATAATTTATTATCAAAATACTTAAAAGATGAAAATTTGAGTTTGTTATACTTATGAATATACAATTACTCTTCAATTTTTTATATTTTTTAATGTTAACTTATAAAAAATACCAACTCAGCTTGTCCAAAATAATGAGAATAAATGAATTATGAAAGATTAAAAATAACTACAAAATGCCTTACATAAACTTAGTGAAAGGAAGAAGGTAATAAACTTCACACTCAACCTCAATATACCCTACTTTCAATATGGAGAGAATAAACTAAATGATCCCTTCTTTGTAGGGAAAGCATGATCAATCATTGTGTTAGCATCTAATTTGTATATATTATCATCTTGGGTCCCTCTTTCTAGCACTTATCTTTCCCTTTACCATCATACGACCATGCTTACAAAAGTAACCGACAAATTAGAATTATTGATCTTTCTAGCAAGAAATAGATTCCTAATCAAATCAAGAACACATGTAACTTCACAAAGACTCTTAACTTGACTGTCTTTGAACCTCAACTTGATCTTACCCCAACCATCTTGTGAGAAAAACTATTACCCAAGAAGGCATTACCTCAATCAAAATATTCATATTTATTATGTAATGAAATAACTTACACATAAGAGGAATATGGTATGAAATATTTTGCAAATACTTGATAGTTGTTACACCCCATCTTATTGTTACTAAGTTACTTTTACCTTCGCGGGTAAATAGGATGATGAATTTAAATCATGATTTTGATATGTTTGATAAATGAATGAAATATTGAAATAGGTACTAAGATGTTATTGCTTTGGAGGAGTAATTATGTTTATATTGATGAAATACAATGAAAGAATATGTATTGCAATGTGAATATTCAAATGCTTGTCAATACAAATGCTTTATGATGTAAGTGGATTTCATGTGAATGTCTGACTACTATTGCAAATGTGCCAAGTTGGATGAGGTACAAGTTCACGCCTCCAGAAGGGAGGGGAAGTATCACTCTAGAGAAGGTTTTGGTCCAGTAACCCTTAATAAGCCAAAATTGAGCTATCACACACTCACATTCCAATTTGGTTTACTTGAATCAAGTAAGTGTCGTTGGTCAAAGTCTTGACTTATTGGAATAATTGGGTAGTCGACCTTGATTGAGATAGGTTGTTTTCTTGAATTGAATGACTTTGGTTTTATTCTTTGGCTTCTTGATTGATCGTGATTTGTTTGAGTCTCTTGCCTTATGTGAGTTCTTCTTTGTATGTTTATAATTAATCAATGAGTTATAAATATATATGCACTTCGTGTGTGTGTGTATGTAATTTCTTATATGTGAGTTTAAATATCAAGGCAATGATATATATATATTAATGTGCATGTATGTATTGATGAAAATAGAGGCGTCCATATGAGCATATTAATACGTATATATATAATATATATATGTGTGTGTATACATCTGTGTTATCAATTCATGAATTGTGGTAATATGGAATATGCATTTGAATATCGAATGAAGTATACTTATAATCATATGAGTTGATATATATATAATAACATGTTAAGTTATTTATGTATATATATGTATAACGGAATATATATAATGTATATATATATGCTATTATTAATATACTCTAATGTTTGAATAAGAATTGTTTATATATAAAAAGTTATGATATTATTAAAAGTTAGGCCCATACTATGTAAACCATAGTATATAGTGCACATTTCATATAGTGAATGGTGCAGCATTGAAGTGCGCATTAAGGCAGCGCTATTGACATTTATTATGATTCACCATGCTTGCAAATGGAACACAATAAAGAGGAAGGTGTGTGGAAAAGATATAAGACTCGGTCAATAGTATTGAAAGCTATTTGTAATGCATTTAAAATCTTTTACTCAACCATAAATTTATGCACACACCAAAAGCATGTAAAACGTTTATGTGGCACCAAATTATGAATATCTACTTTGCATTAGAAGTCTATTTTGTGAGCTTTGTCTAGCGATGGAAACCAAAGTAAATGGGAGAATAAGTCAAGTAGAAGTTGGCATGAAAAGATTCAACCTGTTTGATTATTTACCTTGCATATCTGAAATGCATTCTTGCTATATTTAAATGAAGTGACTTGTTGTTCTTTTTTGCTGAGTATTAAGTTTGAAAATTGCCACCTTTTGTTTGCCATGCTAAGTCGAATCATATAAGCTGAGAAGTGTCGATTCATCTACGTTGTTTCTAGCATGTACTAGATGTTGGTTCTTGTGTATATATAGAAACATTCTTTGCCTCAAAGGGACGCATATTTGCACTCTACTATTATTTTTTGAGAGTTGCTCTATTTTTCATCTAAGTTTGTGAGAGAGTTGGAGAGTGGTTTACAAGAGATTTATTGAGACTGTGAGGGTGCATTTAAAAGAGGAGTGGAATTGTGCCAAGCTCAAGTTGATTGAGGAGACTAGGATCTAAGAACTGCCTAGATCAATTGGAGCTTTATACTTACAGGAACGTTGTATCTTACCCCCTATGCTTTGTTTGACTTTGGAATGTTTCTATGATGCTTGAATGCTCTTGGATATTACTTGCTTCGATGGATCCTATATATTAGTTTGATGCTGTTATATACCCTATATGGTATTTCTTATATGATGTGGCTTCATTTAGACTTTCTATGAGTTAGTCTATACTTCATACTGCATGGAGAGTAAAGTGTGAAACGAGAAATACAAATAAATGTCTTGAGATGACTTTGTTTTGTTAGCTTATAATGCTAAAAACCTTAGAAATGATAATACATAAACACAACAATAGTAATGGTATGCCATGTGTCGCCATTGATAATGTGACATCATGTGAACCATGTTGATACTCTAACCAAGAATGACCATTTGATTGTTGTTTACTATTATTGATTGAAACCCTAGTTGAGAATAAATAAATATAAGGATTAAATGTTTTATTTGATCCTATTTGAAGAACATAGGCTGAGATTAACCTATATGATCAGACTGACCATTGATTGTTATCTCAACTCGGGATTAGGTAAACTAAGGGGATGAGGTTAACTCATGTGATTGTTGATCACTTAATTTGTGAATACTATTTGATTAGACTTGCAGGTGGATTATCCATCAAGTTGATGTTTTATACTCTTGACATGAAGTCATTTATTTGATGTGAATTCTATTATTTGAATAGCCTTTTATTCATGATTGCACTTTGAATAAGAGTTCTTTTATTATTGAGACTATACTCGAATCTAGCCATTTATTGATATGATTATTCGTTTGAGGCCATTTATTATTGAGGTCATACCTTTGATCTAAGGTCATTTATTGACAAGGATATACTTTTGAATCATTTATTGATATGAAATATTCCTAATTTGAGTCATTTAATGATGAGTATTCATTCTATGATAAAATGAAGCTTATGTAGCTATACTTTAGACTATGAAGTTATTTGTTACAAAGATATTCGTAAGTTAGAGCCATGAGGGGTTCATAGGTTAATCTTGGGGTTAGGATAACCCAATGAAGGGAATAACTTATATATAGTATTAAGTACTTCAATAGAGCGGGGTCTATATAGCTAAAGCTAGATTTGAATTGGTAGACACATGTTTTGCCTATTAGATGAGTCCTAGTGAACTTAGTGTATATGGGTTGTTCTTGGGGCTAAAGATTACCCAATGGAGGGAATTCCCTATGAATAGAATATGAATGGTCTTAACAAATTGAGCTAGAATGGTGGATGAGTGTGTGACGTCCATTTTGAAATAGGGGTGATGAATACTTTGTCCAAAGTGGGGTAATTTTCCATTCGTTACACTGTCAGTTCATTGTGTTACTTTAGCGCATGACTAGTCTATGATTTCCATACACATAGAACATAGATGAGTTGTATGGTAAAGTTCTAGTTGTACAGGACACAACACTAGCTTGGGAATGGCTAATATTTTGAGGTTTATGGACCAAAATCTTTTTCGAAGGGTAGGGTCATCTTACCATATGTGGTAGATGTGCGGGGGACCACAATTAGTCTAAGGATGGCAGAAAAGCACTTGAGTGATGCTTCTCCTCTTAGTCGGCAAGCCAAGATTTGAAAGGGGATTTCTTGGATCATTTGTATTTTAGTGCCAATGGAGCTCAGATGACCTAGGCATGTAACTTGTATCTATTTATATGAAAATATGGAAAATGTATTTTGCATTTGGTTATGGAATCATTTCTTTGGAAAGATTATAACATTTTGTTGAATGAAATGAGAAAGATGGATTATTGCTATATTGCAATGTAATGTAATGGAATAGTGTTGATTTCAAATGTGCATGTGATATCTTAGTTTTAAAGAGAAAAAAATTATTTCTATGTGATGGCATCATGAATTGTTCACTTGTGGTTAAAACATTGAAAATTCTTGGAGTAGAACAATGGAATTGTTACAATAGTAACTAAGAATACCAGGTCACTTCAATGGGGAAAACCTTCAAATATCTCTAATGAGAACACAATTAATAATTTTATGATCAAATTAAACTCACTACCTCCTATATACACCCTATTTATACCTTACATATATCACCCAGGCCAACTTAGATAACAACATATAATATCTAGGTCAAGGTAAATAACTAGATAAGAATATAATAATGATAATATAACTTAATTAAGAGATAAGGTAGCCACAAGTTGACTACACATAACCCTATACATACTCTAGGATTAAGTGTGTCGCATAGCCCCTCTTCAAAGAAGTATTATCTTCAATGTTGATCAAATGTGGATACTTCTAAATGACCTTATTATCATCACATGTGGCATCTTCAATTGGTAAATTCTTCCACTAAATCATATACTCAATGAGTGTTCTTGACCTCAACTTCTTTGTGTGTGTTTAAAGAATGAACTATGGCTTTGGAATATGATTCTTCCTTCTTCATCTAGCCCTAATAATATTTGTATATGTAGGGATGTTATACACAATCATTTTCTTCAAACAAGAAACATGAAAAATTGGATGTGTCTTTGTTGTTGGAGGTAACTCAAGCTTGTAGACAACATTGCCTATCTTTTGTAAGATTTGGTATGCACTTAATATTTTGGGGACAACTTATTGTTCATTGATTATTTCTTCAAGTACATTTTCTTATAAGGTTGCAATCTCAATAAAATCCAATCCCAAACTTCAAAACTCTTTTCACTATGGTGTTGGTCAACTTGCTACTTCATTTAATTTTGTGAGATGGTCAGGTTCTCCTTGAGTCCTAAAAGTACCTATTATTTATGATGCATGTGATCCTCCACAGCCTAAACTCTTGTTGTCACCTTTAATGATGATGTGATAGATGGAGGATGGTATCCATATAATGTCATAAATGGAGACATTTTTTTATGAACTATGGAAGAAAGTGTTATACCACCACTTTGCTAGTGGTAGCCAATCTACCCATTGAGATTACTTATATATCATAGATACCACTCTAAACACTTATTAACAACCTCAATTTTTCCATTAGATTAAGGATGGTATGAAGAAATACAAGCCAATTGAGTATCCAAATAAGAGAATAAATCTATCCAAAATCTAGTAGTAAAGATAGGATTGTGATCATTGACAATAACCTTATGTGTACCATGTAGCTTTTGTATATCCTCCAAAAAATATTTTGACACTGTACTTGATATAAAAGGAAGAGATAATGTAATAAAATGGGCATATTTAGTGAGGTGATTTATCACTTCCATGATGACATTCTTATCTTTATATTTTGGAATTCCTATGATGAAATCCATAAAGACCTCTTCTCATCATTGACTAGGAATAACTAAGAGTTGTAAAAGACCAAGTGTCTTAAATGCCTCCGCTATATTTCCTAGGAATACCAAACATTCTACCATGAACTGTTGAACATCATCTTTAAGACCTTCCTAAAAGAAATTTTGCTTAATTTAATGATATTTCTTTAAAAATGCTAAATGACCCCCAACTAGAGAACCATGAAGCTATTCAAAAATCTTGTGTTTGAGAGTGGAATTATTTTAATAGGTATAATCTCCCTTTATACCACAAATCATCTCCCTTTTGACAAAACTTATTTGAACTACTAGGATCAATTTGAAATTGTTGAATAAGATTCTATGTAGCAACACCATTTTTCCATTGTACTTGAGCTTCCTCCATCCAATCAACTTTTAATAATGAAATAGAAAATAATAGTGTTTCATCCTTCTTAGATAATGTATTTTCTACAATATTCCCATTCCCTTTCTCATATACAATCTCAAATTCATAACCCAACATCTCAATGACCCATTTGTGTTGCTCTTGAAAATATAATATTTATAATAGAAAATATAGTAGGTTGTCATGATCAGTCTTAACTTTGAAGTATCTACCCATTCGATATGGGCTCCACTACTTTACTACATGGATAATAGCTAGCATTTCCTTCTCATAAATAATTTTGAGTTGATTCTTACCCTTCAATTGATGACTCACAAAAGTAATGGGCCTACCTTTGTGCATGAAAACTACACCTATACCATTACTTGAAGCATCACACTCCACAACAAAATCTTTGGTGAGGTTTGGAGTAGAAATAACTAAAGCAATACACATAGCCTCCTTCAATCTCTCAAATGTTGTATTAGATAACTCATTCCATTAAAAAAAACATTCTTTAATGGAGTTGTGAGGGGTGTTGCTACATACATAGTTCTTAACAAATCTTCTATCATATCTTGTCAATCCCAAGAAACCCTTCAATTTATAAATGGTTTTGAGAATAGGTCATTCTATAATAGCCTTAATTTTTTACTCCTTCGTGTGAAATAATGTGACAAGTAATCCACCTCTTTGAGATAAAAAGCGCACTTTAAAGGATTAGCATAGAGTTGATGATATTTGATAACTTGTAATGCTTGATCTACATGATGAAAATGTTCCTCCCATGTATTTCTATAAATCAATATATCACCAAAGAACACTAATACAAACTTCCACAAAAGTATCTTAAATATGGAGTTCATCAAACTTTGAAATGTAGATGGTACATTAATAAAACCAAATGGCATCATCAAAAATTAATAATGACCCTCACGAGTCATAAAAGTTATCTTGGGAATATCCTCCCCCCTAATTGGGATTTGGTGATAACCTAATCTAATATCAAGTTATGTAAAAAACATAGCTCCATTCAATTCATCTAAAAAATCATCAATGACTGTCATAGGAAACTTATCTTTAACGGTGTGCATGTTGAGCACTCTATATTCAAGGCACATGCACTATGTTTGATCCTTCTTAAACACCATCACCACAAGAGAAAGGTAAGAGCTTTGACTGTGTATCTCATAAACAATCTTTTTGAAATCTCACTTTTGTGTACATATGGGTATGTATAAGGATTGATGTTGGGTGGTTGGCTCCCTGACATTATTTGTATGACATGATCATGATTCCTCTTGGGAGGAAGTACTTTAATAATATCTCCAAAAGCTATTGAGTGACAATTTTTACTTTCTTGTAAATCTCAATGGATAGGAGAATTTGATCGATAGGTTGTTAATGAAAACAATTAGGCCACAAATCCATCACCTCCTTTCTTAAGAAAACTCTATCTAGCGATGAGATCTTACCATTTTTTGGGACTTTACATGCAACTTTATTAGTTCCATTATATTTCCTTTTGTGTGAAATCTCATGAATAGCTCTTGAAACTTCATCTCAATTGTTCCCAAAGCAATGATCCATCGTACTCCCAATATTATATATGTTGCATCCATGGGAATAGAAAACATTATGAAATCAAGTTGATATTCCCCCATGGTTAATTTAATGTTGTGGAATTTTCCTGAACAAATAACAGTGCCCCCACCTAAAATTTGGAACTAGAACTTCAAAGCAAGATATATAAAAAAAATAAGGTGAGAAGCCAACTTCTTGTTAATGAAGTCGTGAGTGCTTCCTAAGTCAAACAACGTTGTTACTTTGTCTTTCCTTAGGAATGATTCCAATAATGGGAGGTCCAACAACCACACAACACAATTTCCAATCCCAAAACAACAACTCTCAGTCAAAAATTCTCAAACTCAACTTAACTCACCAAACCCTCACTATTCCTTGTAGCATTGCAATCTCCTTGAAATAGGTATATCTTTTAGAGAAGGTCCTCTCAGATTGGGGACATTACCTTTTCAAAGACCCATTAGGCCACACAACAATATACCACAACCTCTCAACTAGTTACTTTGGAACAATTTCACAAAATTGAGGCAACCACGCACACCTAGACCTCAAATTAGGTTTGTTTTACAAAGGAACATTTCACCAAACTTATCAAAAACCTTTGAAACCTCTTGGGAAGCAATCCAAAGACTACCAAACCTAATATTTCACCATTTTTTTTTACAGAGACACTTCCTCCAAGGTGCCTAAACCAAAAACCCTCCTTTTTAACAATAAACATAGGGATTTATTGAAAAACACACTACCAACCTTCACACAACCTTTCCAACACCTCAAATAGGTTCAAA